>QYAH01000685.1:0-11022 GCA_003988945.1 Chaetoscypha palmicola
GTACGATTTATTCGTCGAGAAAAAGCAGCGTGTGCGGGTCTACAAGGCACTGAAGTCGTTGAACACCCCTGTGACAAGGTACTCAAGTCGTTAAACCTTCCAAATCTTTTACTACGGTAGTTGATCACGCGAGGTTGGCAGGGCATCTGAGCTATGCYATTGGGTAGGTTTTACGACTTGACTACTGCCGTAACAAGGATAAAAACGACTCGGATGCTTCCCCCTCGGATACATGATAAATTAGTAGTGTACACCCCTGATTATGATATATACACCGGGACATAATTAGTACTAGACTTTATCCACGTAATATAAATGTATATACATTTTATTATATATTATATATATAAATACTATTACTTTACCTTTATACTATATATCTTTCTTATATTCTCTAATATATACTAATAATATATAATATTAATATAATCGAAATTATTAGTACCTTTAAGAGCTATCTATAACCTCTTATTCTAATCTAAAATAACTATCTTAGTAGGCTAAACTATTAAATTATTCTATTTAGAAGATAATCTAAATATATATTAAGATTATAAGTTAAACTTATAAGTTATAAATATAAGTATAATAATAAAATTAATACTATAATTATAGAAGGTAATAAAAGCTTTTTATACCTCTATATTTTTACTCTCTATAATCTTAAAGTTCTTAATAATTATATACTTATTACTATTATATCTAATAGTAAAAAAAAGAGTCTATTAGTAGTAAAGCTTAAGGAAAGTACTATTAAACTAGTCTAAGAGAGTAAATATTAATAGATACGTCTTAAACTACTAAAAGACATAAATATCCTTTATATATACTAATAGTTAAGAGTATATTCTATTTATAAACCCGGGTTTATTCACGTAGACTTCACCTAAGAATGTTCGTCTAGGATAACTTAAGCGGAGCCGCACTAAGGAAATATACAGTATCTCGCAGACGATCTTCCCTAAATCCGTGGAACAGAGCGTGTAAGCCCTCGGACAACGAGGTTCGTAGCCTTTCTTCACGGAGCCAGGATGATGCCATCAACCGTGCCTCCCAACGTTGTGTTCATTGCTGTCTAACAATAAAATCAATGTCAATCTCTAAATCATACTCACTCTGTGAACAGAAGCTGTTGCGATCGATATGAAGTCTACAGCACTTTCTCCAGATGTGACCTCTCAAGAAAGCGTCTCATTGCCAGAGAACTCCGATGAAGTTTCGAGTGCAGATACACGGGCAGATGATGGACCACCACCTAGAAAATCGTTGTCATTCATGCTGGCATTTGGTTCAGTCATGGCTAGCGAGTTTATTGCAACCATGGACTCTGTCATTGTTGCGACTGCTCTACCCGCAATCGCTCACAGCTTAAACGCAAATTCCAACTCAGCCTACTGGATTGGATCCGGGTTTCTTTTCGCACAAGCTGTGAGCCAACCGCTTTATGGAACTTTGTCGAGTGCTTTTGGTAGAAAAGAGAGTCTGGCTTTTGCTATGGTGGTCTTTACTATTGCCAGTGTGTTTTGCGCGACCGCACAGAGTGTCAATTGGTTGATCGTTGCTCGCGTGGTAGGTGATCTTTTGATTTCAAACCCGTCCGTTATAACTTTGATGGACATTAGCGAGGATGAAAAAGATCAAACTCGATTAGTRTCAATCAGTGTTGCAAGAGGTCTCGATGTATGATACCCCTACGGCCAAGCTCTTTCTAACGTCTACTTTCAGTTCCAAGGGATCGGATCGGGCGGCATCAATGCTATAGGAAGTATCATCGTAACTGATATGGTGTCTCTACGCGAAAGAGGAAAATACATTGGTATTTTAGCACTAGCATCTGCGGGCGGACTAGTCGCTGGTATCATGATGGGCGCAGCTATCGCGGGACGATCATCCTGGAGAATGTGAGTGACACCGCAATACTTTGTCTCTAGCTAACGTTTTCAGTATATTCTACATCAACCTTCCACTTTGTGTACCTGCTACCGCAGGTATCTGGTTCTTCATCCATCTCGAGTCGGAACCACTGTCAGTCACCCAAAGGTTAAAACGAGTGGATTGGATTGGCAGTGCTATTCTTACGGCTTCCTTGATATCGCTTCTTTTCGGTATCACTAGTGGGGGCGTTTTATATTCTTGGGATTCAGGATCAGTCATTGCAAGCATAATGGTTGGCTTATTTGGGACGATCGCTTTCCTGCTATTCGAACACAAAATTGCACATGAGCCAATGATACCTTTGAGGATAATTGCAAGTCGCACGGCAGGCTCAGCCTACATCTCATCGTTCTGTTTGGGCTTTGTGCTGTGGGCGATGCAATACTATCTTATTCAATACGTACGTTTTACACCTCCAAGAAGCAGTCTTGTAGACTGATGGGATGGAACTCAGTTTCTAGTCACACAACGCCAATCCCTTATTGGCGCGGGTGCGTCAATTCTTCCAGGAACTGCCATAATCCCCGTAACCGCAGGAGCAGGAGGCTTTCTTATCTCCAAACTCCAAAGGTTTAAATTAGTGATTATAATCTCGTGGGTTCTGGTCACTGTTGGTTATTCCCTCATGACGCAGCTGAAGATAGACTCCAACAAAGGGATGCAGTATGGTTTTCAAGCGATTAGTGCATTTGGTGCTGGCATTGTAAGTTATCTTGAACATGTTTTATAGAGAAAACTAACAATAAAAGATCTTTCCTGGAAGATTATGCGCTGCACAGGCATGTCAGACTGACCACGATGTTCCAATGGCAAGAAAACTCAATCTCGTGTCGCCTATTTTGACTAACAAACCACACTAGGCAACTGCATTGACATCATTTGGACTCAGTCTAGGACAGTCTTTTGGTGTCGGAATCGGTGGTGTCGTATTCCAGAATCAATGGAGCAAACGAGTCAACAAAGCCATCTCGTTAGGGAACGTGCCAGCAGAATACTTTCTCTCCTACAGACAGGCCGAACAGGCTTCTGAGCTCATAAAACCTTTCCCGATCGTGGTGCAGAGTGAGTACCGTGTAATCATGGCAGATGTGATTGATATTCTGTTTATTGTCGTTGCGGCTTTCGCTGGATTAGCACTTTTAGCGAGTCTGGCATCAAAAGATTTGAGTTTGGATAGGGAGACTAGGAGTGTACAACAGTTCAAGGAGAAAAGAAGAGACGAGGAGAAAGATGAGGCAAGTTGAAGAGATAAAAGATTTACGTTTGTACTGTACGTGATTAGAATACCCTTACCGGAATGAGAGGCACCATAAGAATAGGATGCTAAGAAAGATTATTAGGTTTGAAGTACCTGTGAGTGAAGATATCTAACTCAATTGACGAAAAAGCTCCAGAACTCTACTTTCAACTTTATTTACCTAATCACAATGACATGCCAAGTCAATACACTCCACTTGGCAAAATGAATTGCAAGTCCATACTGAGTGGAAATCATCCACCATTGGGACCTTCTATGGACGTCTCAAAATATCCAGTAACCAGTGCTTTAGCAGCCAATGGAGCCATGTGTTAAATTATTACAGCTTTCTACTCAAGTTTCGATGCTTTTCTAGGCAATACTGTGAACTGTCTTTCGAAGGTTTCGGAAGTTACATCTCGGTTTCTGCATCTAGCGCTTGGGACTCTGTCTAGTACTATCATTTCATGCTCATACTGATCTTCCGGATCAGAAATATTCCATATGGTAGCGTCCTTATTGGTGCCTTTAAAGTTTTAAAAGAGTCCTACTTAAGTAAGATGAGTGATTCCACAAGGGTGATCTGCCCAGAATATCTCGCTTAGCCGAGAGGAATCTTCCCACTGTGTACATCTCAATTCTATGTGTCTCGCCGTTCTTGAAAATGGAGGAATATGGGTTTTCAATCCCGTTGCTGATTGATAGTTCTAGTCCGTACAAGCTTTGAAAGTGTCGAGTCATACTTGGAGCGTTCTCGCCAATGGATGTCGAAGTTGTCGATGCTCTCGTGCTCGAACCTGAGACGAATCCAATGATGATATTCATTGCTTACACATCTTCTAATTTAAACACAAACCAAAAATGTTCCATACAACAATGTGTCGATCAAAAGCCTCGTTGAAGCTATACAGAAATATTACTAAATAAACATCGCGGATGATACTGCTGCAGAGAATGACATTCAAGATACAAACAAACCAATGCCTATACAGAGGTACTCCGTACTGTAGAGTATCACTTCACCCCGGCGTGATGTGCCGTCGATGCTGGCTTCCGAAAATAATCAGTGGCTGGTGCCGAGAGCGAATCTGGATGCCTGCAACCGGAAGCAGTGCTGCTTCCGGGCCAGTAGACATGCAGCTACCCACGAGACGATTCATGACGTGTTGCTTTTGTGTGAAAGATGAGTGGACTACTCACCTGCAGACGTTTATTGCCAAGCGACAAATGCTGGCGGGAATGGTTACACGGCATGGTCTCGGCAACGAGATAAGGCCGCCAATCAATCTATATTTCCTCTGTCGATTGATTTGGACTGTATCGACCGCTCGCCGTCTTCTTCCTTAATCAATGATGTTTGCCTTCTTGACATAAAAGTCCAAGATCGCCATCACTGAATTTCTAAAGAGCGAACAGGAAATCTACAATTCCTCCTTCGACTCCCGCAAACATAGGATTCTCGATAACATCACCGTATGTCGCTTCCTCGACGTTGAGATGACGCCCTCATTCCCAGAGTATGTCACAGCCCGCTATGGATTTCCTGCGTTTGCTTTTCGTCTACATCTACCAAATGATCACTTTTCGCCCTCGGGTGCTATGCTAACGGTCTCAAACACAGCATAATCCACTCGCCACTCTTCAGTTTTGTCGTAGGCGAGAACGTTGATGGGTTCCTGACAGAGTTCTCGGTACATGAGGAAGCAATTGCTCGGCTGTCGAAGCCGCTGCGCAATCTGCTAAAGGGCGGTATATCGGAGACCCAAGCTAGACGCGCGATTTGGAGAGATATTGGTAAAGAGACGTTTGAGAGATTATGTCAAGTGGCATATACTGGGGACTACTCGATACCAAAGCCTACTGAATGGATAAAGGCAGCTCCGCCAGAAGTGGTGGCAACGAGTGGCTGGTCCCCTGAATGCAGTTCAGATATTCCGGAACCTCTCGAGATGGTTCCAGACGAGCCGCCTCCTGAGGATAAGTGGGGCTCCTGGGCAAGCCCAAGCAAGAAAATTAAGAAGGGTAAAAAGAGCAAGAAAAGCGCATTTTGGGGTCAATTGGAAGATCAGGAACCGGAGCCGGTTCCAGACACGATCATAGATGATTACCCACAGCCATCAACTCCACTTGCACCTGCAAGTCCCAGCTTCGCACTTAACTTCCACTCTTTGCAATACCCCTTACTTGAGCAGCGCAACATTCATCAGCATACCTCCGAGCCACCCGAGCAATTCGAACCCAACCGGAGTTATTCTCAGATCTTCCTCGCCCACGCATCTCTCTACGTCTTAGCAAATTACTGGCTCATCGATTCCTTGAAAGCTCTAGCCTTATACAAGCTGCACAAAGCACTATGTATCTTTGAGCTCGACGAAGTAAATGCTGCGGACATTGTTGATCTTGCAAGATACGCGTACCAGGAAGATGGCAAGGGTTCAGGAAAAGGCATTGGAGACTTGAGGAGTATGATCTGTCAGTATATGGATCCGCATGCTGCGGAGCTCTCGCTTGATGCTGGATTCATGGAGTTGCTTGCGGATGGGGGCCAGTTCACTAAGGATCTGTTTAAGTTTGTGATACAGAGAATTCAGTAATGCCGCGTCGAGGATTATCAATCATCTTTTATGGTTAACTGCTTGGAAATGCGATCTTGGTTTCATGGTATGTTACGAATTGAAATCGGAGAGTTCTCTGCTAGCCAGAAGGTGCAGTGTTGTTTGATAGAAGAAGGGCCCCCTCCGAAAGTACGCAATCGGTATGGACATTTCATTTAGTAATAAAATATGCACTGAACAGTTCAAACAGGACATGTAATACGTGTCTGGACAATACTGACAGTCTAAGACACGTCGATTAAAAATCAAAGGCAAAGATCATCTGTATTATCTGACTCCACAAAATCTACCTACTCCCAACAACCAACCGCAATAATCCCCAACACAATTCACAAATCTCAACAAATCATTTCCCGTTCACACCCTCCCCAAATCAAAAGCCAAATACCTCCGATACTCCCTCGGCTTCTCATAACCCACCCCCCTCATCTTCTCAAAAATATCCTCCTCCTCCTCCTCCTCCTCCCTCTCCTCATCCGTATCATCATCCAACGGAACCACAGACTCCCTCCCCATCACTTCCTCCCCATCCCCAGCATCCTCAATACCCAAATCAACCTCTTCCCTCCCCATCACTTCCTCCCCATCCCCAGCATCCTTATTACCCAAATCAACCTCTTCCCTCCGCATACTACGACTGCACCCACGTTGCACAATCGGATAAAACTCATCAAAGCGCATAGTCTCCTCAGAAGTGAGCTGGATCTTGCGCTTGTCGATGTTATGCGCGGTCTGGCGTGCTGCATCGCTTGGAGGAGGGGGGTGGAGGAAGCGGGTTTCGGTGCCGAGGATGTAGCCGGGTCTGATGGTTTGGAGTTGGGACTCGAGCATTGTTCGGCGGCATCTACTGGGGCAGAGCTTCTTTTTTCTGGGAATTCGCTTAGGAGGAGGGGTCGTGGGGCTTTGGGACTGGGTGGTGCTGTGAGCGGTTGGGGTCTGGTGGTTTGAGTGGGAAGGTCTAGGGATTTCAAGGGGTGGGTTAGGGGGACTCACTGTCAGTGGCGCTTCGGGGACGGCAACGATGATGGTGCTATCGGCATCTTCGTCGGTAGCAACAACAATGGTACTATCGTCCTGGCTGGTATTTTTGTCGGTGGCAACGATAATGGTGTCTTCCGCCTGAYTGATATCTGAAAGAGTACGCTTCCGTTTGGTTTGTTTGACGAACCGTCCGGTGGCAACGATAATGGTGTCTTCCGCCTGACTGATATCTGAAAAAGTACGCTTCCGTTTGTTTTGTTTGACGAACCGTCCGGTGCCAGGGTTGCGCGCGAGCTTGGATGGAGCTCCATAACCCATGGCTTGCTGTAGATTGGGAATGTTACGAGGTGCTGTTAGTGTTAACCAAACGACCAAGAAATTCAGATGAAGTTCGGTATGGGTGCGTACCTCAGTAGTCTTCTTCCTGCTGCGGTYTCATTCAACRGTGGTCTTTCTCAACTCAAGTGAAAGCTCAGAAAGTATCCCTTGAGTTCCCGCTGACTTATCTCGAGAAATGGAGTCCTTTTACAATCTTTTCAGACACTCATCAATGAACTGATGGTGAAGTGCCTGTCCAGGTATCAGCTTCGTACGCGGCTCGTGTTGATTACAAAAGCAAAAGGTACAACAGCCAAGAAATACCACTCGTTTTATACTAGCCGATTTACCTTGTCTAGCGCGGCAGCTAACCTGTTCTCGAAGTTCTTGCAAGTGAATCATACGAAACAAGGTTTCTCGCTTAATATCGCTTGATATTACCGAAATGGCACTCTTAAATTGTCTTACCGATTGAGAAGTGAATTCACCCAGAGCGGTTCAGTGAGGAAGATGTTCGGGTTTTGAATTGTATTTACTATTGCGGGAGAACGAGAATCAAATTGGCAGTGAATAGGAGCTGGGAGGGTTGTGAGCTTTTGAGAATAATCTCAGTCCCAAGAATCATCAAGTGCTCTTAGATTTAAGAAACAGTCACCATATATACATCTCATACCAAGCTCCCCTATTCACAGCCTCATTCCCCTTCCCCCTTTCCCTTCACATAGCATCCTCATCCCCTCCCACGCAACCCCCATCAACCTCACCATCTCCCCCTCCCCGACTCCTCAAATACCTTCATCCAAACCCCCCACTTCTCCCTCCCATACTCCGTCCCCTTATACCTAATCCCCACGGGCTTCCTCACGAAATCATCAAATATCACATCTCCAGCCACCATAACATAATTCGCCGCAATTCGTGCCCAGCAATCTCGCACTTCTTTTGACGGGTACTCTTTCCCGAGAGCGTGAGGGAGATCGTAGGCTGGATATCGCGTTCGATAGTTGTCGGTTGCGTCGATCTGGGCGACGAGACAGGTGGCGAGGAAGGTTGTTAGGTTAAGATATTCGTTGCCGGGATGGTCAACTGCGGGTTAGTCACTCATAGATGCAGATGATGGCAAGTAGGGGGGTTTACCTGGGGTATGACTCCATAACTCGTACATCTCATGTCCGAATACCGACTCGTCCAAATATGTACCCTACATACTAATCAGCATCTATTTCTGCCCGTGTGGACAGCGACATATATCTCTACTCCTAATCTTAGCAGGCGGAAGGCTCTTCAATCCCGCCAGAACCATCAACAGTAATTCCCTCCACTTAGAACCCTCCACTTGGATAAGCGGTGCCGGATTCAAAATGATCCGCATAACCATCGCGTAAAAAGCTCCCCTGTCACTATCTCTATATATCTGAGTCCATTCATTATCATGTTCAGGATGGTTTGCGGAATACATTTCGTAAGATGAGGATAGCTGATGTGCTATTTCATATTGTTGCTGTGGAATTAAGGAGTATGATTTTTATTATTGTTAGAACGTCGCGTTCATATTCGTATTCATGATCTTGGTCATCAATTTCTTCATCGAGGTACTGAAGCCATGGCTGCTGAGATGAATTTGAGAGTTCTGACTCTGATACGTTTGGGGTTGGGAGGCCTAGGTCGAAGTACTTTAGCTCGATGGGTTTGTTGCCCTATTCGAAGGACCAGGTGCCGCATATCACATATCTTCTCTCTAATACCATAATAAAGAAGCCGGTCCAAATATAGTAGGTTTGTGATGTCTTTGATATCAATTAAAGAATGGATTCGAAACGGTGTTTATGAAGTGATCAAAGTATCACTTAGGAAGGAAAGCTAATCGGAGTATTATAACGTTAAAAAATAATGGTCTTATATCGAAGGCAAGTTGAATAAATAAACAAGAAGACTAGACGAAGCTCGAGTTTAAAACGACGATCGTGGTTGAAGTCCTACGCCTTTTTTAACCGCTAGGTGGCTATCCTTGGACAGCCATTAGCGCTTAGCGGTCGATCGCAGTAGACGAATAGAGCATATCATGCTGACTACGGGGTGTCGCCTTATGACTCTTGTCGAGTGGTTTGGTTCGTGTTGAATTGACCTTATGTCAAATCCCAGCCTGTTTTTTCGTTGACGTTCGGGATGAAAAGACATCGATAGACTGGTCTGCTCTTATATACAGCCAGCCCTACCTATCTCAGCAAATCTCAACCTGTTAGCTGGATTCTGGAATACTAAAATTATCATACTAAAGTATGTGGGATAGAATTAGATTGGACATATGGCATTTGAAGCAGTAGTACAAAGCATACTCGCTCCAAGACATGACCCCGGCCGGCTGACAACTCCTCGTTGGCGTTTCGACGAAGCGGTCCGCGCCGTCTTCTCAGCCGCCCGTCTCTGCTATTTATGAATGCAATACAAATGTACATTGGTACAGTGGAATTGGCACTTGTTAGTCACGCCACGATCATGATCCTAACGGCTACGGCGTGCTCTCGATGTCCAATCTCATGACAAAGATATAGACTCCAACAGCATGACCATTAAGACGACCAGTATATCTCCTGCGAGTGTTAGACCAGGTTGGCCAGTATACTTCCACTGAGATCTTAGACAAGGAAATAGGCAAATCGCTACGTTTGCCATGAATAAGATCCGAGATGCAACTGAGACGATGAGACTCTATTCTTGCAACGGTAGCAAGAATTTGAGCGGCCAGTGGCTTGTCCAAGCTTCGTGTATCATTGTTTAGATACTTAGTATATGGACTGTCTGGGTTATAAGTACTTAGCAGTATTCGCAATGAATTGTGCCTTCATGTAGCTGCGTACATTCTCTTGTATCTTTCCGGTGTAGTGTTGATCACTAATTCCCTGTTGTCTTCGTTATATATCCATACCTAAGCGGTACTTATTCCTCCTATTGCGCGTTGCTTCAATTCAAGTTGTGCTAATGTTACTAGATTCCAAGCACGTTTCAAATTATTCTTCATTCAGCGAGCGAGTACTTTGAAAACCTCGATTTCGTATTCCATCAACTTATTCAACTCATTCAACTCATTCGATTTATACACTTGCGTATCTTCAAGATATATTGTTAGCCTACCGTTGGTAGAGGACATAGTGTACCACGACGAAATACTGATCGCGGCTATAATGATTTGGTATGTATAATTTTGCTTTCTTGCCTTCACCGACTGATGAGAAATGTCCATGTCAAGTCTAGCAACTTCTAGTGAACTAGAAGCTGTTGGACTTACTACCAGACCGAGGTGCTGTTTTGCTTTGGGTACTCGAGTATCCTCCCAGAAGCGGCAATGGTTACTAGTATACTAATGAGCAATCTGATGAAAAGGAGCCCAAAGAGCTTCTAGATAGACATTTGAACCTTGTGCTAACATGTTATTGTCTAGCAATATAACACAGGCAGAGGCTGCGTGACTACTCAAGTTACAACCCATGCCGTCGCTAGCGGCCCCCACCACCCAGATTCGAGAGAAAGGGTCGCTATCCCAAAGACTACATGAATGAGGAGAACGAATTTAAGCCCTTCGAGCTACGCGGCACGACCAAGTTACACGAATACCCAGTGATTCCACAGAAGTATAAATACGACAAGAAAGGTGCAAGTCTAAACTAGGTAACAGGTCCACTAGAACCTAGATGGCGGGGACAACGTGCGAGGAATCCTTTGAACGATCCGGGGCCTATCAAGGCCATTACAAATCAGGACCACAAGTATGCCTTGGGTGTGAATTATCACCCGCAAGGCGATAAAAAGGGACATAAGAGAGCACTTCTTAGCCCGAGAGACAAATATGGAAATGAGCAATTGAGGGTGGTTGAGCGAATCAAGGCAGCAGATAATCAAACTTTTGGCCCATCATGCGGTAGCTGGACACCACCCAAA
>QYAH01000688.1:0-12723 GCA_003988945.1 Chaetoscypha palmicola
TAATCTCGCCGTCTCTGCTCATCTCGACGTTATAATATACTAAGAGCCTCTTTATAGATAGCGTGTCCTAGCCATATACCCTATAATATCAGCGGTCGCGGGACAGGTAAAGAGGTTATATCTGATCGTATACGCGTTGAATCTCGATATACTGATATACCCGGGTATCTCGCGCGTAGTAGAGTACGACATGATAGCCTCCGCTATCGGCGTAGTTGTGCTTTCAAGTGATAATATCTAATTATCAACGTTATCGGGATGAATTCTATTATACAAGCCTTTTATTTACTGTCGCGAAGACGACCACGCCCGCCGCTTACTCTTACATTCCGAATAATAGCATAACAGCGGCGAGAAAGAATCAACCCTCTGAGCAGTTCGTATTCGATTCGAAGAATAGGCTCTCTTATTCCCGCTCCTCCTACACTTTATACATTTCCTTCCCACGGCACGTAATTCGTATAGTAGTAGCAGAACAATTTGCCCTTTCCTCTGCCACTTCGCGAATTTAGAGCCTATAAGACTATACAAGTATATATATATACAACCCTGCAATCGCAACCTCGCAGTTTAACATTAAAATCAATCGATATA
This sequence comes from Chaetoscypha palmicola, assembly GCA_003988945.1. NCBI lineage: Eukaryota > Fungi > Ascomycota > Leotiomycetes > Helotiales > Helotiaceae > Chaetoscypha > Chaetoscypha palmicola. Next base: position 595 of record QYAH01000688.1, read on the forward strand.
ACACATCACGCCATGTTAGTACTTAGCTTCTACGCTCTATTATAGTATTCTAGTAGAGTTCCTGGCCTGTTTTCACATCGTGAAAGTTACTTTTCATCACACCGCACACATTTATATATCGTAATTTCTTTAGCTTTCGTACCGCACGAATATTACGCTAATCTCGAATTAAGTAGCACGATCCCTTCTCCGACTCCTGTCGAACTATACACGAGTTTTCATTTCTTAATTTAATTAGCTATCTAAATGCTGTAGAAAACTACACAAGTTTTCACGACAGGTGCTTGAGGGTACGACCGCGTATACTTTATAGCAGAATTAGGAATAGTCCCTTATAATATGTCGAGCAGGCTCGAGGCAGCAGAGTCTGTAAGTATTGTGCTACATAGTCTTACTATACTGTGTATATTATTTCGGATTCTAAAGAAGTCATCCCTAACGACGAGAAAATGTAGGAAGTATGAGACAGATGGCAATAGTTACCGAGTAGTGAGAAAGACAAAATCAGGGCCCGACCGTAATTCCCTCACAAGTGAAGTGTACTTAGAATAGCTTCCGTAAAGTAGTAGAAGATCAAATAACAAAGCTGTAGGAGTAGGGTGCGAATAAATTATTAGGAGAACGAAACAATAACAGCACGGTGTGAAGAAGCTATTATGTAATAAAGTTTTAGTAGAGACTTGTATATCGAAGAAAGATCTAAGAATATGTGTGGGTGCGCACTTACAATTGACCTGTTAAGGCTCGGCAATGTATGTCGAGTGGGAGGGAGAGCTTTTATGTTGTTCCACTCGGCCAAGTCGAATCATCTGACCTTTCTTCGTGTAGAGGTATTTGGGGAGGCGGCTAGCGATTTAGTAGAGAAGTTCGGTGTCGAATTCGATAATATAAGGCCCCCTGACGAGTGATTATAGAACAGTCGCCTTAATAATCTAGTCTTCCCGTCAATTTGAATCTATTCGCGTGGAGGGGTACGAGTAGGGGCAGAAGCGATCCAGAGGACGATAGCTCTACCATGCCTACAAGAACAGTTAGCTGATCGATTGAGCCTGGCTAACGTCATTGATCTTATTAGGGCTCATCCTGTTGCAAAATTCACTAGGCACCGGGAATAATATGAGGTTTGTGAGCGAGATGAGCGAAATTACTAGGTCGAGGTAAGGGGTGATATTAACTAGGCTACGGGACATTATAAGCATTTACGATGATCTGGAACCAGGTCAGTATAAGCGGAATGGCTAACCCAAGAGTAGATAAGATATTGCAACTTACTTAGATCCACGCTACTCTGGGTCAGTAGTTTCAACGAGGCTGTACGTGTACAAGGGTCCGCGATGCCACGTGTAGGTTCGACGATGATATGCGCAGAGGTTGGTGAAGCTACACACACAGCTGTTGTACGCGAGGTTCGACGGCAGGTTGTGCGAGCGACGATGATACCATGGGTGAGCGAGGGTTAACAATGCTGGGTCAAGTCTCGAGGTGCCAGGCATGATGTTCGACGGTGCCGCATGCAATGCTTAGTGATACAATCCGCATGCGTGTTTCGATAATAGTGTGCGTGAGTTCTGACGATCGGCCCGTAGGATTCGACGATGTAAGGCATGTAGTGTGCGGAGTTCGACAATACCGTGTGTGAGGTTCGGCGGCAGAGGACGATGCCGCACCTAGAGATTGGCGATGCTGTATAGGAAATCTAGGATTAGAAGATGTTTCTTAAGGTTGGCGGTGCCGTGTACGTACGTAGACCGACGATACACAGGGTGTATGTTGGCAACGCAGTGTGTGACCTTCGAGACTCCCGCATCTAATGTTTGATAATGCAGAATGTGGAATTGCACTACACAGTTCACGAGGTTTACTATGCAACGTGTAAGTATTAATGATACCGCATGTATCTTTGGACCATCAAGCATGTGAGGCTCGACGATGTAGAATGTGTGTAGTGCTTATCCTATGCCTGCCCGCTGGCAATGGCGCATGCGAGACGACTGGTTTGACTAAAATAGTTGTAGAAATTGGGAGGGGGGGCAGTATGCGAACTTCGACGGTGTAATGCGTGAGGATTAAAGAAGGAAGCCGCTTATGGGATTCGATGATGGTTTGTGGGAACTTCGATAATATTCTGTCGTAGGCTTAGTATTTGTATATTCGTCAAAAGAATGATCGCGACTTGCCTTAGGGTCTAAAGAGACGTAAACTCGAACATGATGCTTCTACATTCTTACAGAGACTGCGGAGGTTCGAGCTGAAGTGACGTTGGTATTTGTGAAACTGTATCGTCTTAGTGACAAAGAGTCACGTTTTTCGAAATCGACAGATGCGATAAGCTTGCCTTTGTTTGAATCGAGCCCGCGATGATGTCTAGAACATGATAGCTTAGGATCTAGAAAAGGTGAGTAGGGAACCTGTAAGAAAGCTGCATAGTCTAGAACGTAAGGATTCAGTAAGTGCGGATATGTAAAGATAAGACAGACTTGTATTGCGTTGGCTGTACAGAGCCAGCGATAATATACAGGGTAATGTCGGGCTGGGCGGGTTCGTGGTATGAGTGTTAGATTGTGAATGGTTTGACCTTGAAGCTGAACAGTCAATGTCAGTCATCATGGCCACCACAAAAATCGACAAATGAAAACCCAATTTCACAGCTGTCGGAAGAATTCTGCTAAATCGGCTCCCTATGACTAGGAGCTTTCGCTTGAGACAGCGTTTTGCTTACGATAATCAAAGTCGAGGAGATGGATGGTTAGAAACCGTAGCTCTACGGTTATGGCGGGGCCCTTACGATTTCGGATCGTCTGCGAATTGAGGTCGAGGGAACTCGGGTAGAGTGGGAGATGGGATGTAGAGGAAGAGGTAGAGATCGAACTTTGCTTGGGTAATGTCAGTATTTGCGGAGCTGTAATGACATGTAAGATGACTTCTCGTTAGCTGTTGTGCTGTAAGACACTAGCATTGACCTCTGTCCAAAGCATACCAGGCTTCAAGTAATACTCGACGAGGACTTTGTTTCGTTTTCCAGATATAGATGCGCGATGTTTAAGAGGTTGTGGATACTGTAAAAAGGCGCTTAACTAGCATGTGCGAAATCGTAAAATCGCGGAATTAAGAAACAGTAAGTTGCCTTATTGCCACCTCTGCGTTTCGCGTCGACCTTTAGACTTGATGCGAAGATGCGGCTAAAATGCGTGAAGTTAACCCTTGCGAAATTAGAAACTCATACAAGTTAGGTCTTCCTTACACCTGTGCCAGGCCACATGAAACGAGTTTCCAACTAGATGGTACATCAGCATCTGCAAACCTCACTAACAGGATCGGAATTTGCCAGTGTGTTCTGTTGTACCTGTGTCAATAAATGTGTAGCTACGAGAATAACGCCGAGCGAATCAGCATTTCCGAAACCCCAAGAAGTGGACCAAGACTTTACTTTGTATTTCGTGGTTCCCATATCAAGCAATACGTAGCTGTGAATCTAACGCAGAGCGAATCAACATATGGGACGCCACGAGGTCTAGGTTAAGACTTACGCTTGTGTCATTCAGTCGCGAATGTAGGGCAGAGAGACATTGTCCTATGTAATTTCAGACTCAATTTTACACTTCCTTGTACCTGCGACAAGGAACATGAGATTTCTATCTATGACAAGGCGCAGATGGAGAATTTACTATTGTGCGCTGGGGACTCAAAAAAGAAGACTCACCCCGGTGACACGTAACATACTGATTTCACAGCATCTCCGACACCAAGCGTCAGGTCACTTCGACCTAGAAATAGGGAGACGCATTGAAATCGACGTAGGAGCAATGAGAACTGCCATAATCAGACTTGCGTGTAGATAGACATGAGGTTCAGACATGTTCCACCGTGGACTAGAATGAGATTAGCATGGAATAAAGACAAGAAGAGGATATAGGTTTATTCCGTGTGCTTTCGATAACAATATCACGTCATTTTCGACCTAGAAAAGGTAGTAGGCAAGATAAAATGAGCATGTACAAGTTACAAATAGACTAGACGAAGACCTGCCTTATATGCCGTGGAACGGTGTCAGAATACAGCTTATCCAACTTCGTCCCTAGGAGGGAACGAAATGATGACGTGTAACACGGAACAGATACTAAAAAGAATTGTCTCGTGATCAATTGCCGTGAATAATGCCACTTCGACTTAGGTTTATACAGGCATAATAAGATCAGGATCTGCAGAATGGGCATAGGATGTTGAAGACTCACGTTGTGTGTCGTGGTTAGGTATCAAGGTGCGGCGTTCGCGGCTTCGACCGGGAACTGGAATGAGATCATCATGTGCAGTTAGCAAAGGACAAGACGAGGAGAAGTTCCGTGGTGCGCTAATACGGAAAGACCTGTAGAGCAACGCAGAATGATTTACCCTATATGTTGTGGTATTGCGTACATAGATAGCCTGCAGCTTCCGCGATCTTGGTCGTGGTCTGCAGTAAAATTAGCACATCTATGTTAGGGAAGGAAAGAATTAGCTCTTGTTCTGTACGTTGTAGAGTTATGTGTAGCAGCTTGTAGACCTTCCATCATCGGCGTAGCATATCACCTAGATGAAAAGAAAGTCTTGTGTGTGTCGAGCGCGGGCGGGGTGAATTCAGCATGTGCGAGCTGAGACAACAGCAACGAAATAGGTGTCAAAGAATAGGTATCTCTTAAAAGTTTGACCGTGGGCTATCGTGAGATTAGTGCGAGTGGGCAAAGAAGAACACGAAGACTTACTCTTCATAGTTAATTCTGGCGTCGAGGAACATGTAGCTTGCGCAGCTTTAATCGTGAGCGAGCTGTAGAGAGATCGGTATCTGGGAGCTTGAAGTGACTAGATGAAGACCTGACTTGTGTCTAGATGTTGTTCACGGCCATGGGAGGGGATACTCGTTCTTTCATCCGACGCACCCTGTCTATGTTTCCATGTCTTGTCTACAAACATACCACCTCTAACCCTCGCCTCCTTATGTGTTATAGACCGATATCAACTGCTGCAATCAGCCGGATACTAAGGCTCGTGCCTTCGCCGCAAATATCGCTTACGCCCTAGATATAATCGCGGTCAACCAGGATTCGGAGCCTCGATCATGGCCTACATGAGGTCAGCATTTGTATGTCGGAAGAAGGGGATAATAGAAGACTCACCTTGTAGTGTGGCCTTATGTCGCAACTTACATCGTGAAAATGAGATCAGTATATATAAGCTGGAAATACGCAGGATAAAGACATGCCTTGTGTAGTGACTCTGTGTCGATAGCCATATAGCCTGCGCTACGTGCCAAATCACGCTTAGTAGGTACATCTTAAAGAATTGTCTTTTATCACGATCTTGTGTCGAAGAGAACCTGCAGCATTGACCTTCGGATGGAGTGGGAATAGATTTTCGTGTGTAGGACAAAAACAGCAAGAAGAAGGTGTATACCGTAGTGCTTCGCTGTCGACGGACGCCCTTCAGAGAATGAGATTAGTATATGCGATGCTACAAATACAAGGAGTATGACTTGCCTTTGAGAGTACGAGCCAAGCACTCAACACTTATATGGCCATACGATCCTAGGCAAGTCCAAGTTAGATTATTGGATCGACATATAACGAGAAACTGCGAGCACTTACGATAGCGATTGGTTACACGAGACAACCGTGGGATCGAAGTGGCATGAATGAAATCAGTATATAACATGGGAAGGATAGGAGACGGCGGTCTAGTCGAAGGGAGCTAGCAAGATAATTAACATTGATCACAGAGGAAAGAAAAGCGCTCACCTTGAGAAGGGTGGACAGAGGATGGGAACGGTTATTATAAGAAGGTGGTCGAGGGGACGATTGTAGGATCGAGACGACGGGAGGTTTGAGCTTGATAGATAATCAGCAGTGACCAAAGCTAAGAGCTACTTACGACGGCGATGTGATGGAAGCCGCGATAACAATTGTTTAGACGTGCTATAGAGTTGGCGGTAACCTGGATAAAGAGACAATTGGCCTAGGAATAGAGATAGTGGCTGTCGCGGCAAACGTCAGATCCAGCTGGCATATAATTAACCTGAGAACGAGATGTTAAAACACTCGTGATGGCGCGATGAGTGGGGGTGAAGAGAGACCTGGGATCACGAAGAGTCTAGAGGCGACTGTGTCAACGGTCGTATTGAGCTGTCAGGAGGATCAGCAGTGCGCTATAAGAGAAAGGAACTTCTTTTGACCGCATAATTCGAGGCAATCGGCAACGTTACGGTGGGGCTGTGGAGCTAAGGTCGCGATGATATTAGTAGTGATATTTGTGAGAGGGGAATGATACTGACTAGGGTGCCACAGGGAGGGACAATTAGACCACCGACGCGGCCGCGGGATCGGAACTGAGGTTGATTAGAAGTGGCCCTTTGAGATAAAAAGGAATCAAGAGCTGGCGGTATTACGACTGTAGGAACAATCGTTGAAATCCAGCTCGGAATTATATTAGTAAATCATTAAGGAAGAAAACTTACTCTAGTAATATAGAAGAGGCCACTGAATTAGTTGACGAGGGGAAATCGTAGGAGAGTTAGCAGTGGCCATTTGGAGGAGAAGAGAAACATATCGTCATGACATGGAAGGAGGTAGTTGAACTTTTGATGCCAGGGCGGGGTTGTGGTCAAATATCGCGGACAATTCCCTATGATCAGGAAGTAAAAGGTTCTTACGAAGGCGGCGTGGACAGGGGACTTGGAATCGTGCCATCGTCTAGAGCATGTAACTTACCGGTGAATGGTCTGCCATAAGCTGATGTAGATTAAAGCCACCAGGTTTAGTCAATGACGAAATTGCGAAAAACCTTGTAGGGTAGTTCGCATCCAAATGGTCCTTGCCTGGGTTGCGGACAAATATTGCTAACTAGATGCAGGATAGGGAATGGGAAAGTTCGAATTTTGTCAGCGACAGGACGACCGAGCCCGCGGGAGAAGTAGGCACAAGTGAGGAGAGGATTCTCACCATGTTAGTGACGATATAGGCCACCCAAGGAGTGCCATCTAGATAAGTTAACCTCGGGATCGCGATCGGGCTTGCGGGAGAATCAGTACCGATCGATGGAGAGGTTTCTTACTAAAGCGATATAGTTGGAGAACCTGGAGTTGAGACGTCTGTAGAAAATAGATCCGTCCCACATGACAAGTAACGATTAGAGAGGATAGTCTACATATAGAGGCGGGGAGATCGAAGGTGGTTGAAATGATCGAACGATGGGTTCAAGTTACTCATGGTCATTAGCAACAAACGAGTAGAAGGGTCCGACCACGATGTGGTGGACGAGGAGGTTGAGGCGAACGCACCGAACGCACTACGGGTCCCAGATCGAGAACGTATAGAATTAGTTGTGATTCCTTAGGAGAAGAAATATGCTCACTATAGCGATGCAGATGAGAACATTGGACTGAGTGATTTGCAGGAGCGACAAAGGGGACGTACAAGGATTAATGTGGTACTTTCGGGGGGAAGAGGCGCTTCCCGTCGCTGGCAGTGTGGATGAAGGCACTAGCTCGAGTAGATGGCGATCGGGATAGAGGTCGCAAGAGAGTTAGCCGTAGAATTCTAACTGGGAAAAAATGCTTACAGTCGCAATATTGAGACGTTGAATCGAATAGGCTGCGGGCGGGAGTGAGCTCAACCTTGAAGCCGAATAAGTAGTCATGCAGGAAGGGAGACTTGCTACAGCAGGCGACGAGGACGGGGGTGGGTCGACGATAGGATTAAATCAGCTAGGATAAAAGAAGTCATGTTCCACGATGATATACGGAGAACATTAATGCGACAGAGCTGCGGATCGACCTCGAACTTCTAGATGAATTCGAAAGAGGTGAGACTTATTACTGCGACGATGATAAACAGGGTTAGCGATAGGAATTAGTTAGCTAGACGCAGCAATTGGTAAGAGCGTAGACTTACCATGACTATAAAAGGAGAAGAGTGAAGCGGGTCGACCACGAAATCGAAGTTAGTATCGCAGGAGGGCTAGTAGCGACCAAATTGGAGAGATTGACTATGACGATAGATATAGAGTGCATGTTAAGTCAACGATGGGATGGGCCAGCAAGAGTCGACGACGATCTGAGAGATGGATAGGCCTTGCTAAGGCGATAGAGATGTACCCTGTTAAAAGGGATCACTCTACGTTCTGATTAGACGTTGTAGACGATGAAGCAGTCAGGAATGATGGAAGACTTGGCATAGTAATGAAGACGGAGTGTATGAGGTTGAGTCGACGACGGGGTCGGTCAGCAAGAGCCGGCAACGATCAGAGGAGATGGGACTTGCCACGGCGTGAATGCGGAGCCTATCAAGCTGAGACAAGGTGATTGAACTCGCGGTCGAATTCGAGGTGACGAAGGAAGTGACACTGTGGTGGATGCGGTTAGTGAACCAGCTAGTTAAGGGCGGGAACTAGTCAGCCACCGGTATCAATGGTGGACGAGGGAAAACATACCATGGCGATTCATGTGGAGGAGACCGCACCGAGGCGACGAGGAGTAAGCTCGTAGAATAATTACCATCGACTAAGAAAGACATATATCACGTTGAGGGATCAGACAGCGTAGCGGAAGCTGTCAATGGAAACTTCGAAACAGGCGAGAAGCAATCAGCCACAGCCATAGATAATACAAGGAATACTGACTATACGGATAGAAATAGAGGCCACGGAACTGAGTCGACTGCAAGAGGCTTGTAGGATAACTAACCATGGTCAAAGACGCGAGAAGAACATACCATAGTGCTCGATGTGTAGAGATAAACGTAGGTGTGGCAGTGAGATCTAGTTAGCAAGATGTAGTCATGATCCAAGGCAAGAGACTCATCGTCACGATGGACTATCAACCCAATTCGATAGATGATGTGATCGAATTGGCGGAGAAATTAGCACACATCGTGTGAAAGAAGATACTTGCTCGAAAGAAGAGAGACACTCACTGATAGAGTATATGCGAGTAATGGAGAATAATTAGATATGAACCTCTGAAATGAGAGACATACCATAGAGACAAGCATGAGTATTTCAACAATTGAAGGGACAGTGAGGCCTAGCTGGTTAGCCAGAGTCAGCGATGACCGAATGGAAGACAACGCTCACTGAGAAAGGAAGATAAAACGGAAGCTGGAGACCTAAAAGTTACTAGGGTAGACGATTAGACCGTCGAGGTAAAAGCAGGATACGGCTAAGGAGAGTCAGCAATGATCACACGAGTAGAGACATCTCACCAAGGTACCACATGTCGCGAAAGTAGCTAAAGAGAACCGATGCAGCTAGCCAGAGTCAGTAGTAATGTAAAGGGAGATCTAACCAAGGAATGACAAATTGCAGATACAGGACAGGAGATACTATAATGTAATGTCGAGTGGTAAAGGGGACTCTGTAGTCAGTCAAGGCTATGATGTGAATTAGCAACGATCAAGGAAGGGGACAAGCGACCGCGTACGCTAGTGGAGATAATAGATCCTGATAGAGATGGGAATTGACTGTTGGAGACGGGGAATGGCTGGCAGGGATAGCACATGCTTATAGAGGTGGATAACAGCTGATAGATACGGGAGTTAGAAGAACGAGACGGCAAATTCTGGTAGGGAGGTAAGTCGTGAAGATATGAAATAGCGGCTAGAGATAGGAAATAGCCGATGTGGATGGGAAATAGTCGAAAGAAATGGCAGATGCTAGTGGAAATGGGAAATAGATCATGGATATTTGAAATAGCTGTAAGAGATAGCTGATGTTAGTAGAAATGGGAGATAGCGCATAGAGATGTGAAATGGCTGGTAGAGACAGAAAATGGCTGATAGAGATGGTATACGCCAATAGCAAAGGGAGATGCTAGATCAAAATGGCAGATGCCAATAAAGTTGTAGATGTAAATGGCAGATTTAAATGGTAATGAGAGCTAGAGATAGGTGCTAGGGTAGGAGCTAGAGATGTGAACTAGAGATGGCAGACATAGATAAAGGAAGTTGTAGATGTAGATGGTACATGTAGATAGCGTTGATGTGAAACGAGAAGGAGACGTAGAAAGTTTATAGATTCATATGGCAGATGTAAATGTAGTTGAGAGTTGTAGATGGCAGACGTGGACGAACGAAGTTGTAGAAGTAGATGGCAGATATGGATGTAGATGATACAGATTGAGAGGAAGATGAATTGTTATAATTCGTAGAGAAGGTAGATGAAAGAGAGAAAATACGAGCTGGAGATGGCAGACATACATAGTGATAGCAGATACGGGTTAAAGTACAGATAGAGGTGGAGGTGGAGATGATACAGATTCAGGGTTTGGTGAACGTGATGTAATTCGCGAAGGAAGCGGACGAAATAGAAGAGATACGAGCTATAGATGGCAGATGTGGATAGTGATTGCAGACCCAGGTAAAGTAACAGATGCATTTGGAGATAGATTAAGGTAATGTAATTTGCGAAGGAAGCAGACAACAGAGGATAAATACGATAATATGATGTTAGAAGTAGGAGCTAGATATCTAGGCAGGCAATGCTATAACAGAATTAGCTATGATCGGACGGGGAGAGATTTACCGGAAAATAGAGGTGGACAGTTCGAGTAGTCGATGCAGATATGTGGTCGAGCTGATTAGGGTCAGCAAGGACTAAGGAAGAGAGCAAGTGACTATAGTGGCAGATGATGATAAGACATTAGAGGAACAGGCAGATCGAGCTACCTAMTGAGAGTCAGCYAATCTATAAAAGAAGGTATCTCGCTGAGGGGTAAATCYAGGCATCAGACCTTGTTGCGAGAGTGCGGGAATCCGGATATATCGTAGTGTGCAAGAAATAAATGTAAGAGGAGACAGGCCAATTGTCGGACCTAGGTAGTGCGAAGGCAAGAGGTCGTGGATCTAAGGGAGGAAGATTCAGCACGAGACGGTGTCGACGATGACCGGGGATAGCTGCGAAATCAGGTAAAGCTAGCAGAAGTTAGTAATGATCATTTGAGAGAAGAGAGTATTACCAGAGTGTTGCCAAAGTGACAAACGCGATCAAAGGATCGTAGTAATAAAAGAATCGAGCTGATAGAGTCAGCGAGGTCTGGGAGAAAAGACAACTCACGAAGAAGCAGTTCGTATTAGCGGAAACATCCGGACAAGGACAGGATCCCGAGTGTCGCGGACGGGAGGCAGATGCAAGAGGGGAAGATGCCGCGATGCCATGTCAATTGGCGGATCTAGGCAAGTCTGCAAGAGCATTAGCAAACAATCAAAGAAGAGAAACAGATGTCGAAGAATCTGCACAATGAAAACCCACTTGACGGACGTGAGTATCGCAGAGACAAGACAACGCAGGTAGGAAAGGCAGACGCGGGAGATAAAGATATCACACCACACGACCAAACATCACGCCTGAATATGTGCATCTTACGAGGTTTATCGCGTCGAAAGTTCGAAGATACTCGTACGCTGCTTGCTTGTGCCAACAGAAGAAAGCACAACCAGGGCCGGATGTTGGAAGCGTTTAAAGACCGAAAGCTCGAAGAGTTCGAAGAAGCCGCTCGACGCGATGCAATTATGATGCCAAGTCGCCAACCTGGATATCGCATCGATAAAGTCAGTGAAAGAAACAGAAACAAGGAAAGAGGAGTGTAAACTTAACCACGATGTAATACCTAGAAATTTCGAGGCGTTCGAAGAGTTCGAGCACTGCGGCGAAGAAGCGGCACGAGGCCACGCCATGTAGCTGCAACACCAATTCCAGACCTAGATATCGCATCGCGAATGTCAGTAAAAGAAAAAAGTAACGAGAGGAAGGATGTAACGTAACCACGATATAATACCGAGTGCTAGCCAGAGACGGAGCCAGAGACGGAGCCAGAGATAGAGGTTTAGGTGGACAAAGCGAGCGAGATTCAAGACGCGTCGCGAGCTGCGAGCAGTGGTGATGTGTGATAGAGATGGCGATGTGTGATGGGGTTGATATGTGATGGAGATGTCGATGTGATGTGTGATGGAGATGTCCATGTGATGTGTGATGGAGATGTCCATGTGATGTGTGATGGAGATGTTAATGTTGACGGAGAAGGAAAAAGGAAGAAGGAAGACGGGTCGCGAGCGAAACGATACTTGTTTGCTTGCTTTGCTTCACTCCTGCCTTCCTTTGCCTGCCGTG
>QYAH01000700.1:0-12467 GCA_003988945.1 Chaetoscypha palmicola
TTTTGGCGAGGGCACAAGGAAACGAGCAAGTGAGTCTCAGATTGGCTCATACTCAGAGGACAGTTCAATGCTATGGCACGCGTAACGAGAAAAGGGAAATTCTCTGATAGACTTTTTCCATCTTATCATGGCGTAAAGGACGAGAAAAGTATAGCACGTAGCAAGCAAAACCCAGAAACAAAGAATTACCTACCAGAAGCAAGCGAACTGTCTCTACCTCGCTTATCTCACCTATCCCTTCTCCAACCCGGAACTTCCTCGCCCAAATCCTCACCAGGAACAATACCGCAATCCACAAAGAAAACCACGTTTAAGTCATCCTCTAGACTCCAGATACCTACTAGGGCACCCGAGTTAGGAATTAAGTAGCGCAACAAATAACTTTGCTACAAACAACCCATGGCTACTGACACTTCTTCTACCATACCAGTTAGGTAAGTAACCCACACACGTCAACCCACTTACTTCAATAGACAAAACCCATCTTCAACGCAGACATATACAACGAACACCCAGCTACACAACCCAACCACCCCTCTTCCCCCATCCCTCATCAAGGATTGCTCCTGTCCCGAAACTCACAGTTCCACCACTCGCTTCATTGAACGCTCTTCAGCTAGCCTCTCACTACAACCCACTCAACCCATCACGCTCTACTCTCCATCCTACCTTCTCCATCCCCTTTCAGTTTCTCCTCTCGATTTCATCTCTACTTTCTTCCGTGGCTATTCACACAACACACAACACGCAACATCCCAAACCCCCTGAGACATCCGCAGAGGAGTCGTGCTATTGTTACATAGGAGGTAAAGGAAACGGGAATAGTGATGAGAAAACTTGGTACGAAGCTTGGTGCTATATATATAATTCATCACATCTCCTATATCTAGGAATGACGTGATTAATCTAGCCATTATCTCCAAAATTCGAATGATAGAAGAAAGTACCAAACTTCATCCTACACCACCCACCAAGTACCCACCCATCCAGCATCAATCAACCCCCCCACCGTCTCCCCCACCCCCACTCAGCTTTCTCCCTCCATTCTCACAGTCTTCGACCCCCTCTCATAACCGTCCAWTTCCSATRTTCCAGAACAAAAATACAACATCATCCCTCCCACAGACGATAGCACTTGGACCGTCCACAGAAATCGCTRCATTACCAGAAYCCTAGAACTCRGCCGGTGTATTTCGGAATTGGTGGAGAAATCGTGTGTTTTACTAMTGAGCTGTATCCTACGAGAATCCAGATRGATYATGGAKATGCAAAACAGYGCCKTATGTCCGTTTTGGAGAGATGGGGGTAGCAAGGTCACTTTTAAGAGTAAGGAAATTCAAGGAWATTCACATCTACAATTCCATCATCAACTCACCCACTAGCACRTCACATCACATCACCACATCACCTCMTCCCCCAAAGACTCAAAAAATTCAAAGCAKTATGTAAATTCCCAGACTATATGCAGCATACATCTTCCAAGTTCTACTCAACGGCCACGCATCGACTAGATCCCTTCCCCTCCTGCCCACCATACCAATTTCCGTGCGCACCTCACACTCCCACACTCCACCAATTTACGCTCCTAGTATTCGAATTCTATCATAGTCACACCCCTGAGCCAGCTACCTTAGGCTCCCCCTCAAACCTCTAACACCTTCCACCTTGCCCACTTTTGTAAATTTCAATTTCGAGAATAGGAAATGCAAAACGCCGTGATAAATGGACGGAAGAAAACCTTCCGGATAACGCAAAGAATGCTGCATGAGATGGTGTAATTCGAATTTTGTTTTCAATTTGTTGGAGACGTGATATGCTTCGATAGGATTCCGAGAGGGTATTCCATTCGAGTTAGATTTAATGGCTGCTGATCTCTGCGATCTCCCTTGTGGACAGGTCTAGCTTGTGGCAAGCTCAACGCATATCAATGGTTATAGAACTCGCCAAATTCGAGAATCTCCTGAGGATCATTTGGCTCAATTCTCGCAGTCTCATCCACGTTCCACCACAGGAACGGACCTCCCAATGTCTTGGAGTTCTTAGGGTCTTGCCTGGCAGACCACCAACGTCCAGCGATGATAGCTCCTCCTGGGAAGACGCATCCTTCGTAGAAGTAATCTTGCCAAGGGACGGGATCCCCGTTGTCGTCAAGATAAAACTTTTTGATCACAATTCTTTGAAACCCATGCACACCCTGCTGTTGAGGCAATGCGTGAATGCGGCCAAAGAAAAAAGCTTTCTTACAACCGCCATGTGCAACGCCATAGAAAGTCAGGAACTGTGGCTTGTCGGGTATTTTGGGCGAAGATCTGTTTTTCCGAATGGACGAGCGAGTAGTCCTCGGATCTCTTGTGGCTATCGAAGTCTTCATGGACCTTTCCCTGGATCCCGTAGGTACTGGTGCATTAACAAATGGGTCACTCTGGAGGGCACGTTCACAGCCAGCAGGCCACCGTGTTGAACAAGGTTGATCGTCAAAGAACATCTGGATATCCTAAAAAAGGTCAGCATCGAACGACAACATGATCAAATTTCAGGGGCTATGAACATACTTGAAAGCAATGAACATGAGACTCAACTTCATCAGAGTAGACATCACCTTCTCGATCATCCAATCTGATTTGTCTGAGATCCTTAGTTGAAAGAAAAGCTACGTAAAATTAGCCGAGGAAAGTAGCGAGGATGATAATGTGAGACATACTGTGAACACCTTTCCAAAACGGCTTGAGTGGTTGCGTCCCCGCTTTAACGCGACCGACCCAACACTGTGGATGTTGATGATCTTCCAAGTCAGCGTAAGCCTGAGCCATGATGCCCTCTCCACGACATTTGAGGTGGAACTTGAAAAAGTTCACTGTGTACAGTAGCCAGAGTACATTGATATTCTGTTTCCATCTCCCAGTAAACAACGGCTGCGTTTCCGACGTGGCATACGCCTGAACTTGTGATTTATCGAAACAGGACACTTTGCCAGTGCACATATTAGGCTGTAGGGAAAAGGTCGTGAGTAGTAATTGGATGACGAAAACGAGAGTGCCCTCTTTCTCAGCCGATACCACGTCTTCAGTATCGAAATTGTGCTTGGTGAGTAGAATGGAATCGACAATATCGATGTAACCGCCTTGCCCGTTGTTAGCAAGTAAATTGCAGATTATCTTCAAGTTTCGTCCGACACATCGAGGGGATTCCAGTGCTGCGCCGTCGTCCTTTTGAGCGTCCATTTCTGCAGAACTGTTAGGAAGAAGGAAATGTTTTTGAAGCAGACACAGTACATACCAAGAATCAGACTTCGAAGCACCCTCAAGACATTGTTCTGGTTGACCCGTTGAATCTCGACGACATCTCTGTTTGCACGTCCACCATACCTATCAATATCAAAGATGGTCATGCTGTGCAGAGCCATCTGTCGAATCTTATATTGCTCGAAAAGCTTGATTCTACCATGGTCATCATCCGCACTGTAACCGACCAGAGGATCGAATTGTTTGACGAAACATTCGCGCCAGAAACGCGAATCGATAGCATCAAATGTTCGACGACAGATCCGAGCATAATTGGTAATATCTGTGTCGGTGGAAAGATTCTTGGCTATAGTCTGGTGAATCTGAATACAAAACATACGATTAGCAAGTTGGATTCATACGGCAAGAAGAGTTGATAATTGATGAACCAGGTATAGAAATTATACAGCTCTGTCCAGTTGGAAGAGGGTCGCAGTCTGGATGTGGGACTTCCATCGGGAGAAACACCATTGGCATGGCAGGATCAACACGATTGGAGAAATCACATGCAAGTGYAGGAGCAGCGCGGTCGCAGGAATGTGGGTATATGGATGAAGTATTTGGAGAACAAACTTACTTCTACTGGCATGCTCTTGAAAATTCGTGCAGCGTCGCTATCATCTTTCACTACATAATCATCCGTCTCATAGGCTGACGAGATGGGGCTTGACCTATAGAAGCTTCCTCCTCGACGTTGTCGCTTAGATATCGCACTCAATGGATCTTCTTCGTCGAGACCCAATGCGGAGACTTGGTTGTTAAAGGTCTCGCTCCAAGTAGGCTGAACTTCGACCTTGGCATGAGCCTTGGTAATCTTATAATGACCCAGAAGATTGGATTGAGATGGCACCATCGATCTTGTCCTGCGTGCTGGCGCCATGATGGAGATTGTGCGAGTGGGAATTCGTCTGTCAAGAAGGGGTGGTAGGAAGTGTTAAGGATATTAGCTACACAAAGTCGTCTTGGGTAGTTAGCAAAGGGAGGCTTGTACACAATAAGAGTAAGGATGAAGACTGACTAYTAGCGACCCGTGTGTAGAGCTCTAGTCACGGATGTATTGTAATGGAGGGAGGAAGCAGTCGATGTGCTCTGTCGACACCACTAGCGTGGAAAGAGAGGGAACGGAGGGTGAATGGGGGGAAATCGAAGTTATGTATCTTGGCGGCAATGCTTGAAGTGAAGTGGAATGGGTCAAGATGCGATAGCAACGATGCAAAGTCTGCGTCGAAAGATGCAGGGAGGATGGGTTTGATAAAAAGTGAAGGTGTTCGGTGAGTCGTGGTTTTGTTGGGTCTGAAGGTGAAGGCCGTGACGCGAGGTCGACCGATCTATTCACACTAACGAATAGTCTGCTGGCCGCCGGTGAACAATAGTTGCAGCTCAAAGTCCAAGTCAAAGGTGAATGCAACGCATTATTGCCATGTAGGTTTCCAATGTGGTTAGGAAAGCAAGAGTAGAAAACTGAACAATTATCAACGCCACATTAGATATCAGTACCGAGAGAAAGAGCAGTGCAGCTTGCACCTTGCACCAGCAAAAGGCAGCAGCCAACGTGAAGATTCCTGCCAGATCCATCCAATGGGTGACTGTGGATGACTATGGAAAGAGCTTCAAACAAGAGCTTTGAAGGGGCAGCCACCGCCTAGAATCATCTGCTTGCCCAACATTGAACTTCTTTAACGGCAGACTCTTTGGCAAAAATGCCAATACCATTCACTACCTTTTGTGCTTTGGATTGCAACAAAACAGTATGCATTGGAACGACCCTCATTATCTTTTAAATGATGCTTCAAAAGTCTTAATACTGCACATGCAGTTGTCTCATGGCAAATCCACCAGCAAACCATCGCAATGTATCGAGCAGCAAACTCTCGACGTCCAAGCCTTCAAAAAGAAAGCATCGTACAAGAAACGCGAATATCAAAATAACCTACGTATACCATCATCTGTCGTACCATAACTTACTCTATACACAGGATCTTGTCACACTTGTGCCCTTCGATCGCAAGACAATGCTCAAATCATGCTTCCGCGCACGACCAAGATTTCGAATCCTTCGTTCCAGCCAGTCGCCTGTTGGGGCATCTTCATGGACTGAAGAGCAAAGACGCGATTACCAACCATCTGGCATGCCTTCCAACACAGATTGACCTCTGGGTCTCGAACGTCGCAGACAAAGAGCGAGAATCTTTCTTGTMTTCTCGGCGACGGTGACAGAAGAGCAGGATGATCAGAAGAGCTGCGAATGGGCTGAACCCTGAACTTCTCTTTATCAAGCCTCATATCCCCACGAATGAAGTTGGTGATGGTATGCGCATGATCGCAAATACCAAATACAGGGTCGCGCACCAGGCGCGATCGAGATGAGCTGTCAAGTTCAAGATGATCCTTGAATAGACCCAGGCGGCTGGGCCGTTGAAAGACCATCGATCTTGATGATCGTGACGCCTGCGAGAAGAAAGATTGCTTCCGCGCTCCTTTCGCGCTGCTTCTGCGGTGTCAAAGAGAGCCAATACCAATTTTTGAATGTCGTGTTGGTTGAGGAGATCCTCAGAGAAGCTGCGATCGAAAGGTCGAAGTCTAAACGCTCAGCTTGGGCGGCATTAGCTTTCTTCTCCAAATCCCATCCTTGGATTTGCACTCAAGCCTCCTCGTTTTTGCTTCGCCTTCGAGGCAAAAGGTCAACTCCTTTCCGGCCTCCTGTCRAAAGCTCGTTACCTTCTCCTCAATACCCACATGTACTTCCGCGTTTCCTTGTATAAGAGCTCTCCAAGACACAGTCTTGCAGTCTACTCATGAAATCAGCCATCAGCCTCCTCCGAAAAGASCTATACCCATTTCCTCTGCCCTCATCACCAGTTCGCACTCCCATCATGCCAGACGTCGCGTGAGCASCCCATCACCCTCCCATTCGCGATATTCCTCCACCACAACACATACCACTCCCACCCCATCTCAGACTCTCCTCTCCCAATCTCATCCACGATCAAGACATGTCGTCGTCCCCTTAGTCCGTGGCGTAAAAACTTAACCTAAGCCAGCCCAGCCTTACATCTCGTGTGCGTTGCTCGCATACTGCCGAGACTATGCCAGGATCCTGGCTGCCGATCTTTCCCAGAATAGAAAATTGTCAGCTGCGCGAGGCGTTGCGCCAAGGCAGGCAGTCAGTCTGACTTTCTTGCGACGTAGGGAAATATCTCTAGACTTTTGTTTCAATCTGAGTGCAAAGTCGATAGAACATACTGTGGCATATTTGACGAGATGAGATGGGTAGGGATGGCGAGGGGTAGCCGATAAGTGTGGAATGCCTACTACAGTACCATCACCATCCCACTCATGCAAATGTAAGAATTGAACGATCAATTAAGTGTTACGTCGCATAGGATACCCCCTCTCTAATTACTTTACGTTGCTTTATCTGGCATGGAAACCAAAATCCTGTCCCGAGTAAAGGAGGCGGGTGCGGTATGATGTAGGCAAGACATGTCTCTCTCTCTCTCTTTCCCAATTTCAAATTTCTCTCGACGCAGGCAGAGAGATAGAGTATAAGGATTTAATCATCAAGTGAAAACACGAGGAAACTAACAAGGAGGGGAAGACGAAAGAGGGACGGAGGTGGATTTAAGGAAGGGGAGGGATGGAAATTAATGCGATGGGATACTGACTGTAAGTGATTTCGTACGTACTTGGAAGTTTGCTATTCGAGGAGCTTATTGCAGGAAGGATTTCGATTGTATTCGTATGCTTCAAGCTTAGTATGTAGAAGGTTGAGTGATTTCGATAAAAATGCTATTGAGACACTGTATTATTAGATCGATTCATACAGGACACATACAGCATAGCTTTCACAATATCACTGCACTTTTGGTATCCTATTCAACTCTCAATTCACTATCTATTCAACTCCACCTCCTACTTCCTAATTCTTCATCTGATCGGATCGGATCTGATCTACACAATTAATAGCGTCGGAGGAAGACGCAGTAATAAAACAATACAAAAACACAATACGCTAGGATATCACAACAAGCTCGCCCGTCGCACACACGCACGTACACATATCAAACAACTAAAAACAAATCACAAAAAAGATTTCCCTCCCGACCGGCCAGCCTAGCCAAGGCTTCTTGTCCATATTTTTAAAGATCGCCGCGAGCCCGCTTTGTAAATGCATACACCACACGATGAGGAAAGCAAGCAAGGTAGAAAAGTCCATCCAAATGTGGCACGAGGATGGCATAAATGCAAATGATTTTTTCTTTCCCACTTCTATCAAGACAATATGGGACAAAACTCCTAGAGGGTTCTATTCAACACCGATGCAAGGACGCCTGAATGGATGCATGACCAGATGGAGGGATAGAGTCAGGTAAAGGTATTTACATGACCAAGTATCCGAGTCCGAGACCCAAGGCCATGACTCCCATGTCGAGATATCCATACTTGTGCTTGGTGACGGCGGTGTTTGCGGTTGCTGAAGCAGGTGGGCCGGCGGTGGTGGAAGAACCAGTTGGGACTGGCGATGCGGCACCACCTGAGGTTGCGGATGCCAGAGTGGTGGTGTTGGATCCTCCAGTAGCACCTYCGGTGGCGGCAGCGGAACCAGTAACGGAAGTGCCGATGCTCTTGCTGGTGGACGTGATGATGCTCTTGCTGGTGGAAGAGGAAGCATCGGTTGTGGAAACGGTAGTAGAGACTGAGGAGCCGGTCTTGGTGACAACGCCACTTGCTGAGCCGGTGATAGCTGGGACTGACTCAGATGATGAGACATCCGTGTTGGCCTTACCGTCACACTTTCCGGAGGACTTGATGGATTGGTAAGATCCAGTCATATCGCTGTAGGTGTAATCACCTCCACAGCCGTAGTCCTCGATAGTGACCGATTGAACGTACATGTTGAATGGTTCTTGGGAGAAATCAGCTGGTCCCCCCGCCCACTCGCAAGTCCATTTAGTCTTTGGGTCAGCCGCAGCTTCCTGGCTTGCGCATCCTACCCAGGAGCCCATCTTGACCTTCATTGGGGTTTGAGGGTAGTTTTGACCCTCGTGAGCGAGAGGAGAGTTGTACGGAAGAGTTCGGACGAGATTTCCATCAATGGACCATTTAATGGAATCCTTGTTCCAGTCGATCACATAGGTGTGGAACTCTGAGACGGCGGCGGACATGGCGTGAGTAGCGCCACGATCGTAAGAGGTGGTATCTCCCTTTCCGAAGAAGTTGGATTGTGCCTCAGTCTCGATGGATCCAATCCATTCCCAATCAATCTCGTCCAAATCTGCGGACTCGAGAATGAAAGAGCTGACGATTCCTGCACCAGACGCGGCTCTCATCGTTACCGAAACCTTTCCGAACATAATATATTTGGAGAAAGCGACTGTCGGGGCGTTGGTGGACTTCGCAATTGTGAAAACGGCGCCGAGTTCTGGGTCGTAGTTCATGGTTGTTCCATCTGCATATGTCCAGTCGTCATTCTTGCCCTTGGTGAAGTCAGATGTGACGCTTCCTCCTAGACCTGGGTTGGATGGACATGCTAGTGGAATGTTAGCCAGATGATTACACGTAGATCGGGATTATGATGCGTACTCTTCTCCAGTGGGTTGCAGTCGGTGAATGTCTGAGCGGACACCAATTGGAGAGCGGACAGGACAACTGTCGCGGCGGAAAGAGACGAACGCATCTTGGCGAAGGTGTAATTTATATGTGTACCTGTCTATGTATCGACGGTCGTGTGCGGTGAAGGATGAATGTTTATTATTGTTTGTTGGTSAAGTCGAAAGATCGGAAGATTCGAAAACAAGTCAGGCACCGAAACGAGCGTGGGTGAGATCTTGCGGTTGGTGATTAAAGAGCAGGAAGGTTTAAGAGGAAAGGAAAACAAGGTGGAAGGGTCGATGGGAATAGTTTAGAAGGGTGGACCTGGAGTAGAGCAAAGACAAAACGCGGAGTCGAGAAGGAGCGAGGGAGGGGATGACGGCAACCTAATAAGCAAAATAGGGGAGACTGAGGGTCGTCCGTATCCATGCAAGCAACCTCATGCTTGYTTTGCTTTGCCTGACTYTCCTGACTGATYTGTCTTGGATGCCCTCCTTCGTATCGAATGTGGCATTAAGCATCGTCTGTCGGATGACACGTCCCATCAGCACAGCCCTGCCTATCCTTGTCCACATAGGGAGGCGGTGGCAGGTCAACCAGGGCTCCTAGCTTAAATGCCTCCATTCCGTATTACTTCTACTTCTACTTTGTATGATGGGCGTAATCTTTCCTACTTCGTATGTGCATCCATTCGGGGTGTCCTTTCAAGGTTCGTATGGCTTCGTTCACGAGGTCGTCAATGTCGTGAAAACGGGGTCTGGGTCTAGGGAAAGACCCTGAGGTTGATCCTTTTGCCGAAGAAGGTGGTGGAAGATGCACTTCTAGCGCACCGAAGCATCATCGACGCAGGTACGAGGTACGAGACGAGGGCACCAACTCGAGACTATGGAGTACAGTACTTCTACTTCCAAGTAGACTTCGAAGTATGATCAGAAGCCAAGAGGGCACTTGTGAGTTACGGTAGTTATCATAGCCCTACGGAGCGTACAGGCTTTCCTATGATACTTCTAGATGCATCGTACCATTCTGGTTCACTCAACTCGTGGTGCTRCACGACCTCCTGTCATCCCACTGTACAGTACAGTATCATCTCCATTTCCCATTCGCCGCCAAATCAAAGCTCGATGGATCCTCTAATCTTGGCCAGTTTGGCAACCTCTTCGCACAGAACTCACGATCCCTCTGATAGGCTCTAGCCACCTTCTTCGTGAAACATCCCTTGGTGCTGCTCTCGCTAGAATATCCTCAGCCACCGTTGACCTGGTTACTTCTGCGCCGCGCATTGTTCCAACTCTCCCGATAAGGCAATCAATGGGGGCATGCAAGAAATCAATACCATGAATAGCATCATCGGCTCAGAATGCCAATGCATCTCGTGTTCAGTGACCCTACTAATTACGAGGTGAGGCTACGGATGGATACAGCGGCAAACACCACAGCAAACTACTGCTGCCTCACGTCGTCGTRCTGTAGTGTCCGTTCAAGAGCCGCAACTACCTAGRTATTCTCCCCAAGAACGTGGAAAAGACAGACGGCAAAGAACACGAGTTTAGACGAGACTCTACGGAGTACTACTTGTATCGATTCCGACAGAGCGGCTGTGCAAAAATAGATTCAACACCATCTCAGATCAACCACACGAGAATATTTCGAGAAGTATTGATAGAAAACACGAGGAATAGAATGGAAACTGCGTCATCATCTGACTAACTACTATGCGCTTGCATTCAATTCTCACAAACAACATGATTTCGATATTACGCATCGCCTTTCCATCGTGGCAACATGGACCTGACACCCAAGTCGCCTGAAAGCCTTTACCACACGAATCTGTCAACAATACGAAGTCACACATTTCTGTCATCACCACATCACTCGCAATCCTCCATCGCCTCCCCAACGCACAAATTCGKCAAACCCAGCCAAAATCTTATCTCGGTTGATCACGGAATGCGGCACACGGATCTTCATATCTGTATATTGAAAATATTACTGCCATCCTCCACTTTCCGCATCGGGAAATGCGAGAAGTTTCACCCTTCGTCTCATCTCGTGCGCGCCTCAGGCTAGGAGGTATATTGGCCCGCGATGTACCTGGTGCTTACTGAAAAATTAATTCAAAAGCAGATGACGCCGCATCTTGAAAGAATGTGATGTTGTACTGTATCGGTCCCCGACCTGGATTTGGAAAATTGCGACGTTATCTGATCGCAGCTGGCGATGTACGGAGTACTGAGACAGATGGTCGAAGACACGATACGCCATAGCGCACTCCAGATGATTTACGGCCCACGACTCAAAAGGACTAAAGTTTAAAGTTCTCGTGAATCTGGATGAGACGAACTATGATTTCCAAGGTCACGGATCCTTTATTAGCGCAAGTCACGATACTTGGCTCACACAAATGAGCAATGCGCTCCTTCGGCGCCGAGTCGCCGAGACCGACGTCGTGGAAATATCCTCTCGGCGCTTGGAATGATTATATAGGATACCACGACAAGATCGCTACGCCTCTTCGACTTCCTATTTCACCATTTTCCGAGGCACAAGACTCGCCGAGCCTCACATTGTCAACTACTGTCTTGTTCTACAGAGTCGAAGGGATATTGAGATCCCGAACCGATCTACAGTCTCGTATTTGGGTGTTTTTTTTTTGGAAGTGTTTCGTGTACGCAGAGTGCCGATAGTTGTTCTTTTTTTCCCTTTCCGTTTCACGAGTATCTTTGCGTCGTTAGTACTATGCTCGTATTTCATTTTTACGAGACGTTCTGTGCACTGTTGTTATTTACTCCCTTGCTTAACGACCCCGATGTTCTAGCGCGTTGGTGCCATTCTTTTTCTTTTTTATAGGGCTGAATCGTGAGGCCGTTCACAGAACAAATAGTCCGTGTGTCCTTGCGTGCGTGAGGTCTTTTCTAAGACTGAAGACTTTGATTCTGGACTTGTCATTTACGATATTCAGCGAATATCTGGCCATTGCCTGGAGTCGAACAAGGTGTCAATATCGCATCTTGTACTTGTCCTCAAAGTTGATTCGTTGCGAAAGGCCTTTGGCTATAGAGCATAGACATCTAGCTATCCAGTATAGAACCCCCCCCACTTAATACTAGTAATTACTGTACAAACTACGGGCGTAACTGTGACGATTCTCAGACCAACTATGCAACTTTAACTCCTACCTCGTCGTCGCCTACCTCGTCGTCGCTATTATCTCTTACTCCGCGGTCCYACMACTTTTTYAAGCGTATTTTACGCTTTAATAGCACAACGCGTGTACACGGTGGAAACATAGGTTTACTATATAAACTAGTAGGGATAAAGATACAGGAGTAATAATAAGTCGTTTATATACCTGTATTAGGTCTAGTTTTTTAAAAGAGCCTTAGATGTTTAACTGTAAAGTATACTCCTAACCTGACAAGTAACGTGCTCCCTAGTTACAAAAGAGCTAGATTGTGTCGTACCCTATATACAGACCTATATATACTCTATACACACTGTTTTAAGAGCGTTAAAGCAGAAAGTAGTAGTACCGCGGAGTAAGAGATATATATATACTCTTAAAAGTCGTAGTGTTATAGAATTATAGAAAAC
>QYAH01000701.1:0-22399 GCA_003988945.1 Chaetoscypha palmicola
GTATTTATTGTGTCGTATGTAGGGTGCTGAATCTTCCCCCTTTGGCTCCGGTATTAGTTTCCTTGACTTTCGTCGTCTTGACGCTGGTCTTCTCGAACGTGGGGATAACTTCGCTTTCTGATATCGCCGCTTTTATGCGCTCGTCTCGTACTTTTGATGTAGCCGTCGAACCGGGTGACTTTAGGTTGATCGATAACACGGACATCCTTCATCTCTCCTTCGAAAAATTCCAAGTAAACTCCCCCCTCGGCTTCCCCTCAGTATTAACCCTCATGCCCTCGTCCCTATGCTTCCGCACAGCTCTAACCGGCTCCGGCAAAACAATAGCAGTCCTCCCAATATGTTCCTCACTAATCTGCACAGTCGTACTCATATGAATCCCATTCGCACCATCGCCATGAACCTTCAGCTGGTCCCAACTCTCACTTTTCTCAAACTGCATATTTCCCATCTCGATGTCAGAGTTGTTCCCCTCTAGCGTCGAAAGATCGTCGATGCTGTCGCTTTTACCCTGGATGGTGGTTACCACGCGGGGTTTCATGTCTTGCTCTGTGTCGGTGATGCGGATTCCTTTTCCTTTGAGCGCGGGATTGACCATGGAATGTGGACGAGATTTGCTCCGGCTTCCGAGACCGTAGCTGTTTTTCTCACGGGAAGAGGATTTCTGGCCGGGGGTGAAGCGTTTGAGAGCGGGTATGTGTTCGCGGAGGAGGGGCCAGATAAGAGGGAGATTAGAGACGTAGATTGCGACTGATGACTCGCGGGTGTACCAGAGCATGTAGCTGGGATCCCAGATGTTGCTGAGGTTGAAGACTTTGGTGAGTATTGCGGCGAGAATGACGAATGTTCCCATGGAGAARATRACTAGTAAGATGGACTTTTGGCGCCATGGGACGCTGAGGCGGGTGATTAGGGGGAGAGGTATGCAGAGCATTAGAGCGTCGGATGAGATGTTGAAGCTGGCTTGGATTATGGCGTAATGTTCGAGGGTTGAACATTGTGAGGATGGTGGTGGCATTGCCCAGTAGCCGTAGAATGGGCGACAGGCTGTGAAGAATGCTATTTGGGTACCAAGCCAGCCACAGAAGACGTAAATGGCGAGATATGTGACGAGACGTTGGGTTGCGAGGTTGAGGGTTAGTCGTTTGTACATTATTAGCATGCAACCTTTGATTGTATAGATGACGTTGAGCATGGCCTTCAAAGTAATGTCAGTCAAYACGATCATGRATGTGATAGCCAAKATTTCACGTACCTGCTCAGAGACAACAACAATCTTCGAGCCATGTATGCGGTCTTCGATGTTCTCTCGCGTGAAAGTCTCGAAATCTTCGGGTGGATAGAGATTGCTACCACCACCTCCGGAAATGACATTGAGGCATACGATAAGAATGGTATAGAAGCACTAATCCATAATCAGTATGTGATCGAACAGTAACATTGTCCGAAAAGAGAAGCTTACAGCTGCTAGAACCATCCCATAGTCATCAAGTTGTAGGCCCTTRAACCCAAGTCGCTTTACTCTTGCGTATCTGAAACATCTTTTAGCGTCTGTAMTAGTTCACGGTGMGGAAGTAGTRGGGAGGATGCTTACAGTCGCAAAAGAACTAGAAAAATACCAACGCCATACAGACTCCATGATTGTACGGCCAGCGTGTGAACAAAAGCTGGATCGAAATCACCCATTGTGGTTTATCTTTCGAAGTCTGCAGCTTCTCAACCAAGAAGGAATGTCAATAAAAAACAGCAACAAACATCAAACATCAAACACCAAACAACGTATATAAAGAAGCGCRGAGTAAAAGAGAGACGTAAGTGACCAGAGACATGCCAAGTGCCTCCTATGTCAACGGCTCACTTCGAGGTTATGTATCCCGCGTTCGAATCGAAATTGATTTTTTTGCCCCCCTCCTAAAAGTGCCCATGTTCACAGTATCCCCAAGTTTATCTCCCCGCATGTTATTATGCCTCCCAGACCGCATATAACTACTGCAATTGCGTAAATTATTCGCTGAGATCCTGACTTACATGAGCCAACTGCCGGCAAATAGAATGGTTGGAGAGGACGAGATAAGGCTACGTGCCATAAACGGCCCGCGAATCGCAATCGAGTCGCAACATTCTTACCGCACTCAAGACATGTCGGTAACCCTGTCACGCTTTGTTTCTTTTTCGGTGTCATGTAGGCCATCGAGTCCCAACCAACAATACCATAGTGGTTGACCTGAGCATTGGGAACCCTCATTCTTGAGACTCTAGCACGACCAAAACCAAAAGAAATTGTTTCAAAACGCAACTACTGTACCACTTCGGAAAACCATATCGGAGTATTTTCCTCATCTAGAAAGATCGAAAATTCCGCTCAGCATAGCAGGCGCGGGATATCCAATCGCGAACCTCAGCCGCGTGGGAGCATTATTTGAGATGACGATGGCTTTCTCGTCACGCAGGCACTTTCCCGAGACGCGATGGCTGATGTAAACTTAGGTGAGATGAAGAACATAAAGTACGTGAATCAGTCATGCAGGTCCTACCGTCTTTCACGACCTGAAAAACATCAATAAACGCCCAAGTTTGCGATGAGAAACGAGATAAACATATCACACCGTTGACCAACGACTCTGGCTGCGCTAGCAATTGTAAGAAGGCCGGCAGAAAGCAATATACGCCACCCAAACGTCGTGCGGCGAATCAAAACGCCAACCCGTGGGGAAACATAAGCATTGCAGACGATGGGTATAAAAACAAATTCTTGGCTTATCAGTTGTGTGGGATCAAAAGGAGGACGTCGAAGAGAACGAATGGGACCACAATACAGGGTTCGGAACGCACACGTGATGCGCTCACGCACCGGCCTTAATCTTAAGTCTTCAGGTTCGAGAAAAAGATGTCGAAACACAATCAAATCGAGTCAACGCGGGATAAGAGAAGCTGGCATATGGATCGGAGGGATGATCTTCTCCATCCTAAGGTAAGAGACCCACTCTTCTGTTCTCGCAGCGTGTTTCAATTCCTTATCATCAACTCTCTGTATAACAAACACCTGCAGGAACAGTGGTTACRCAACATGTCCGTTGGTTGGAATCCTCGAGTGTCTAGTCTTGACTAGCATCTTGATGGATGACCGAGCGTTGGATGCGATTATGACGGTCACATCAATGTAGGACCTGAACTACCGGCAGCAATATTGTTGGAATTGGTGACGAGACCTACATTACACCCCCCTGRCTCCTGGACCCTCACCGATTGCAATAGCTACCAGCACTAAGTCATTCCCTATTTTACCGGTATCCGACGTTACCCTCCTTCTTGACAAATTGTCGTGAAAGTCTACCTCGGGAGCTGATACCCAAAGGTCTTGTTATGGTTCAATATTCCATCCCTCATCTCGTTYTCATCTAYCATCGAAACATCTCGTTAGCACCTTCATAAGTTCGAGATTGTCGGTATCAAATGGCACGCTTGGATCCAACGTCAGCCCAACCTCCGCGGCAATTGTTCCTCCTTATATTACGCTCTTTGACAGCGCCTGCGTCAAACGCGTGTCCTTGTAGCCCCCATCCAGATCTTCTCACCAAATCGCCCCCGTAATGTCGTCGAATCTCTCCCATATAAGCGCGATGTTGCCACAGAGGAGGGTGATCAATATCTGTAGAGGCTGAGGATTAATTARTTCRTACGCCGAGTGCTACCTACCGCCGTTACACATTGAATGCCTATCAAGTCATGGGCTTCGACCCCTCGTTGTCCCGGACAGACGTTGGAAACTTCGAAAAAGAGATGAGAGAAGGCTACGTCGCCAACTCCACGGATACGAGAGCGAAATCAAGTTCAAGGATTTCTTCCCCRTTTTTACGCAAAATTGGGGTCTCGAATACACCTACTGATGAATTTACAGAGTGTTTAGGATAGCACTGTGAGATCAGGCAGGATCCGGTTGAGGTGGTCATGGTTCCCGAGTGAAATCTTGCAACACTTAATGACCAAATATCTTTGCGCAAGTAGCGAATGATGTGAAGATATGCGAACCGTGGGAGGTGAAGATATTTGTTCTCTCGGCACTCGTCCATCTTAAGCAAGTCATATCGGTCAGCACCGAAGAGCTAGACATACCCCAGCCACTTCAAGTGCCAGTGCGCCGAACTCCGTCTCCTATCCAAAATGATATTCAGGTTTGTTTTTCCTTCGGTCTTYCTYTTRGTTCTTGGTAAACGTTTTGGACGCTTATAGTTCTGATCCTGAAAACTGATCCACAACGTTCATGATATTGCCTACTGGCCTCCAATTGTTGTCGCATGTACTTTTCGTTGTTATATCAACATCGACGAGTAATCATGCTAACACGACTCTACTCGCTATTCACTGAGTCAATCAGTTTCAAGCTTCAACCAAATCGTTCCACGGGATACGTACGTGTATAAAATCTACTCACGTCGCGGCGATGTTYGCAACATTATCAGGCAATGTAAAACTTTGGGAGCTTCGGCTTATAGAGACGACTGCRATCTATTCTRCTAGAYGACYACGTGGTTACTGGACGGTACGCTACTTTGATGAGCATTTTAAAAGATTTAGGTTGCACGATCTTCTTTTGTCCATCACTCCTCACTCCATCCACGAGTCACTTTCGGCAGCAACACTAGTAATACTTCCTCAGAACGAGTCTAAGTACGAGCATAAATGTCTACTTCTCGGGTGGTTCCACAGACTCGTCTTCAGAAAAGGATGCGGTCCTAATATAAGCCTTGATCTTCTCGTTTATAGTAGAGCGCTTAGCTGACGAATCCAGTTGAAGTGTCAGCTTGGCCAGGTTAGGGGAATAGTAGATAAAGAATTTAATCCTCTCTCCTGATGGTTCAATTATGCTCCTCCAGAACTCTGGATCTAGGTAATCAGCCGGAATCACATCATCAGGCCGTGACGCCATTTCACTGAACTCACTTTTCCAATCAGTCCCATCTCAACCATACCTTTCTCTCAGCTTTACTTCTGCCTTACCAAGCCTCGTAGGCAGTAGGATCAAATACCGTGGGTTACTAGCGTGCTCAATGAGAAATGGAATCAACAACTTCAACGCTCGCAAATGGTCTGGAGATTTCTCTCCACGATTCTTGTCTCTTGTCAGGTCGTCGCTAAGTATAAGAGTGCTTTCCCGAGCGCCCAACGTATTATAATTAGACCCGAGACGTAAGAGTCTGTATAAGTAGAGCTGTTTGGCTTAGATGTATTTCTCTACTATGACGAAATCCACACTACTCTCGCCGGATATCCTGGGTTTTTTAACATCGCCTTGCATACTTACTTCTGATAGTAACGCTGGCGATGCGATGAAACGTACTCATCCTCTCTTGGTCTACCGAGCTCCCATCTTTGGAGTAACATTCGTGGTCACTTTCACTTTTCGGGAGYAATTTACTTTCGGCAGCAACTTTGTCACTATATACTTGGGACGAGCATGAAAGGCTACCTTCTGGATGGTCTTTCCAGCTCGATGTCAACGGGTAATAGTCTGACGCTTCTCTCCATATCTGTCCACACCAGCACAATGGCGCCATCTCACACACCAATAATCCATGTCTTCGTCGATATYATGTTACTTAGTCGTCAAAGTAACTGGTGAAGCTCTGTGTCTTATACCRGTTCGTCTGGTGTGAACGGAGCCGGCAAYAATACGAGATAGCCTGGACGCGTTGGATTTGAACTCCACGATGTAGGTAGAACTTACTTCTAGAAGCAATGCTCGCACTGTAACGAACCTCCTCTATGTACCGCGATGTCTCTATATTGAAGTAAGGGTTCGCGAATAGTTTTATCAATGTCATGGCAAACATCTCCACGGATCAATGCTAGAGCGACAGCACGAATCCACCCGTTCAAAGTTTTAAGAAGCCTGCCATCTAAGTACTTTCCAGATACATGATTCCCGTGAAGAAATTAGAGAATTGGGAGTAGGCAACTTTCGRGGCATAGGCTTTTGGGATCTTTTCTCTTGTCCGGCAGCAATTCACTTTCGGCAGCAACACTGGCACTACCACAATYGTATCTTTCTCCCSCTACTCTCATAATTTCCCTCCTCTCTTCCTACGGTTATACAGCTGTAATATCCAAACTACAACACACAACCAACGCTGTTACTCAAACCCATTCCAGTTCTCTATTTCAGCGCTTGTCCGAACACGTTTGTTGGTGCTGAAAACTCTATCTGGCATATCCTAGCTTGACTTTTATACTCCAGATTCCGCAAGCTGTGAACCGGCAAGTGATGGGTCTCCAAGAGCTAAGGCTTCAAGGCGCGCTTCGAATTTAACCTTTCAAAAGCGAATATAATCTGGCACACAAACTGCCACATTGGCCAGCAGCTAGATAAAACTACCTTCAACGTTACAACCCATCCCACATTCTCCGAGAATACAACCTGATCTGGGAGTTTTCTCATCCCGGGAAAGAAACGTCACATACTTTGGGTGAAGGAAAACGAGTAACTTGAAGGATTGAAATACTTCTTAAACCCGTATTACCAAATTCCATTCAGAATCGTTAAGCTGCCCTTTCTACTGTATCACATCACTTCAATCCACGGTGACGAATTCGGTAGCAATGATATTTTCGGCAATGACGTTCTCACTTCTTTGGGAAGGATAGAGGTGCTGAGTGTACGTGTAGGTGTATAGCTGTGTTGAAATTATAATCCTGCCTTCAAATTTAGTAAGGTTGGGGTCTAGCAGATGGTGGAGAGATGATGCATAAAATTAAAGATTCCGCTCGTGTGGATTACACACTTTATAGTRGAGTTGTTGTAAGGTAATAAAGCGACAAACTTATAGAAAATCTTCCGTCATCAGTACTATGTGAGTAGTCTGTATCCATGTTCTAATCCTAAGAGTAGTGAGCACATCGAAATCACATCTTATATGAAGCTACCTCTCGAACTACTAGGTCCCTCTACTAACAGAAAAATCAATTACGACATGATCAATGGGGTCGAAAGACCCTCCTGATTTCGAGACATGACTACAAACAACACATCCGTCAACGATTTCCTTAACCGAACAGACTCATTCCTCGAAAATGGTCTCTGAACTCCACTCTCTCACTTCTTCAATTCTTCAGTTTCAACAGCAGTAACATATTCGGCAGCAGCGCCCTCGGGCTCGCCCTCCGAGTAGTCATCATCGTTAGACGCGACCTTTATTGGGGTTTTGGGGAGTTTCTTCGACTTTGGTGATTTGGCTGCGCTCTTGGACTTGGCCTTGCTTGGCCTTGCTATGGCAGCGCGATTGTTTTCAACGAAAAGTGTATCGCTGGAAGCATCAAGGCCTACATCGTAATCGTTCTGGGAACCGCCTTCGAAAACCAAATCGGAAAACCACTCTTGAAAGTTCGGGTGCTCGAAGATGTCCTTCACGGTATGCAAGGAGGAATTCTCGATGTTCTGGGTCCACTCGCTCTCTTCCGGAAGAGAGAAAGAGAGAAAGAGAAAAATAGAGAAAGAGAAGAAGCGAAAAGTCTCTGAAACTAGGGTTACAGGGGTTAGTTTCAAAACAATCTATAAATACTAATATTATACAACTAATTATACAACTCGAAAAGAGTACTAGAACGAGAATATAGTAGACAGTACCGTAATTACGGGATTTAATCTATGAATAGTGTATGCCTGCCTATATAAACGGACCCGAAACCTCCGTAGGGCTGGTGTTAGAACAGAAGGGCGCCAAATGCCACCTACTTCAGCATGAGCATTCGCTGCATCTCTCCTGGTTGAAGGTCGTGAATATTGAGTCGTATTCTCCGCTTGAATCCAGCCAATTCCACGTATTTAGAAGACACTAACGTAAAGATATATCTCAGCTACCAGATAACCACCTATCCATATCTATAAAGACATCTCCGGATATTCTATCATCAGTACCACATTTCCTCAATGCGAACAAAGTTATACATCTTCCGTCCTGTCGTGGGATCCATAGGCGAGCTCATAAAATCTCTACCTGGCGATTTCCACTCACTATTCACTGACATACGTCAAGCTCCATCACTAACCCAAAGTCACAAAGGTGTATTACTTACCCACAAGAAAAACGGCAGTGATATACTTTTCGGCAGCAATTCATCCTCTCATCCATCAAATCACCACTTCTTGAGACAAACGCCTGCACATCAAAATCTCCACGCACACAATATTTCTTTCCTCTTCTTTAAGTCTACTTAATACGCATCGAAATGTGCTGTACGATCTCATGTCATCTCTACCGCTATAAAGGTCTAAGCTGAGATATTCATGCTCATATAAAGGCATGCGTTCCATGTTCAGCGATTAGCCAGGAGTAAGGCTGATTGGCCTAGAGCATATCAACATATGAGTCTTAATCGAGTATATG
Organism: Chaetoscypha palmicola; assembly: GCA_003988945.1. Classification (NCBI taxonomy): domain Eukaryota; kingdom Fungi; phylum Ascomycota; class Leotiomycetes; order Helotiales; family Helotiaceae; genus Chaetoscypha; species Chaetoscypha palmicola. The sequence continues at coordinate 8,382 of QYAH01000701.1, forward strand.
TTGTAATAACTGAAGACCTAATATAGTATGTTTAATTTCAGACTGCTATATCGATGTGTGATTAGTTGAAATACGTAGTGGCAAAGAGATGATAATTAATGATATGACGGGAGGGAAATTGGTGGTTTGGGAGTAGAACTATGTCTGATGTACCTACCTAACTCTCCAATATGCTTCACTTACCTTCGTGCGGGCGTTCTAGAGCTTATGGCTTGCCTAGTATGTTGGTGTGATCAATAATGTTGGCTGTAGGAAAGAGGATAGCAGGCGATTCGGTACGGGTTGGACTATAATTATACTTACGTGTGCAAAAGAGTGATGATGTTAACACAAGCTATCTGCAAAAACGTCAATATCACAGAAATGCGGCATCGAAGCATGGTCAAAAGAATACTTGCGATATTTCAATTCTAAAAAACATAACACTATAACTCCTCCTTAAAAACCTCCTGACTCCCCTCCTCGTCCTCAGCATCATCATCTTTCTTCAAATCCGCCCTCGCCGGCGGTAATCCATCATCATCCTCAGTATCATCCCCATCCACGATCCCCAAAATCTCCCTCACCTCCCCAGGCTGATCCACAACTTCAATCTTCCACCCCTTCTCCTTCGCCATCTTCTGCACCTCCCTCCGCAACTTCTCCACCATCTCCGGATCCAGATCCATCTTCTGCAATTCCGCATCAGACGCCATCTCCACCTGCCCACCCTCAGCTTTGCTCTTCGCGCGCGCAATGATCTCAATCTGTTTCCCGAAATGCTCGTTGTTGAAATTCGGCGGGACCGCCATCTTGACCGAATCAGACGTTATCCATTTCCCGCCGCCGATGACGACGCCGCCGACGGATACGACTTTCTGGTCTTTCTTGCTGGACGCGAGGAGCTCCGCCTCGAGGTATTTGAGCTCACTACGCATGGAGAGCTYGTCGGCCGGGACGATGGTGCGGCAGGTTATGGGGTGTGCTTTTACGTCTTTTGGTGGCATGAACGCGATGTCGTTGCAGAGGCGTGGGGTGTAGATTACCATTAAGTAGGAGCAGGTGGTCACCTCTTTGATGTAGCCGATGCGATCTGTGACTTGGGGATTGCAGTGGAATTGGACCTCGACTCGGCGTGGTTTGCCCGTGAGATCGCAGGTGGTTCCTCCTTCCATCTTTTGGACTAGATATCTTGCGTCGCCTTTGACTTGAAGTTCTGTTTTGGGTTTATCAGATCGGGGTGTCTTTGTAGATATCTCGTTACCCCATTCATCCGATTTGTCTGATCTTGTATTTGTGTTGGATTTCTTTGCGCGCCCTAGAATAAACTCTTTGGTGGTAGTATCTCGAACTGGTGGGACTTGTGGTTTTCCGGCTTGGGGTGGTAATGCATGGAACTGCGCAATCTCTTGGTTGTAGCAGAATGCATAGGACCACCATCCAGATACATAATACAGGCAATTTCCTTCTAGATCTTGTAATAGTTCCCATCCTCTATCCGTCGCTCTCGCCAACTCTTTCTGCTCCGCCGCGCGCGCCTCAGCTTCTGATGTTTCGTTTCTCGGTGGGGTATCGACAATCGGGATGGTGCAAAGATGTTGCTCGCCGTTCAGGTACATAAGTTCATAAGTTTCGTGAGCTGGATCGAAGAGATCGTTGTCTTCACCTTTTCCAGGCTTTTTGTTCGCATGATTCCGCGATTCGAGTTCGGTATTCGAGCTTTGAGGTGGGGTATCAATTGGAGAAGAAGCTTGCTCGACTATTAGTTTCGCAGCTACATCAGAAATGAGTGCATCTGAAAAGACGACTTCATACTGTTGACTGTTAGCAGGCGCATACGCAATCGAGTGCGGGAGCTTTACTTGAGGGAATGCAAGTATATCATCGTGCACGCTGAATACAGTTTGACTTGCGAAAGCCACTGGGACTACCGCCAACAAGGACGAGATAACTGTATGCATTTTGCCATATGGAATGGAAAAGCGCAAGACAGTTGAGAGCTTGTCAATTAGGACGTTCTATGATGTTGGACTTTCTGTTCTGTCCAACTGTCATCTGTTAATCCTGGTATCATCGGTGCCTCTAAACGCCGACATGGTGGTTGATAAAAGTGGGACATCAACTTCGGCTGGAACATCTTTAAACGTGAGAATCACGTGCCTCACCCCCACTCGATCTCCTGAGTGAAGAGCCACACGAGATAACTAGATCTCCCCAGACACATATCTCATACACTGTTCCGAAGTCATCACATAGTTCAAGATTGATGTCTAATGCACGTGCAGCGAGTCTCAACTTAAGCTTAAGATGATTCTCCCAAAGTAAACATTTGGTGAGACACGTCGGGCGGTCGTCCAAAATGCTCGAAACCAATCAATTTTGCCAGCGAAGCATCGGGCATCAGGGCATGAATTGACACCTCGACACCAACCTTTGGACAAGTTCTAGACCTTTTCGACACTGAGACGACATTGAGTCTAAAAGTACAAAGTACAAACATTACAAACCCTCGACCGGCTGACATATAATCAAGTYAAGTTGACGAAGAGCTGGCGATGAGAATAAATGCGAATGATACCTTGGAAAGTTGCCCAAACACATGCACTTCGAAAACGCCTCCACCTACTACTTACCAGTACTGTATCAATTCTCGAGGGACCAGCTCGGAAGTGTACCTGTACGAGAAGTCAGTCACACAGACTTGTCTCACCAACCACATCTTCAACTCCTACACCGTCTATTAGACATCATCTCAATACCGCGAAGCCGTTACAGGGGCGGAGATGCCTTTCAGATGCCTTCGTCCAGTCAAACGCGCTCCGATGTCGACGTGATGCCTCTTCCTCACCTGGGCGCAGAAATGCGAACCACTTTCCAATTAATGCTACCAACGTGTTGTCACTGAAGCTAAGCCGAATTTCGCTATGGTGGAAGCCCATGTCCATGTCGTTGAGCTGTCACCAGAGTCGAGGCGACGAATCATGATGTTGATCCCACTGCGTCTCTCTTTGCGGTTGGCTCCGAGTGGAACAGACTTCGTGGGCTTTTGCTTGCTTTTGGCTGGTGCTTCCTTGGTCCTTGGYCCGTAGATTGGGAAACAACTGGTAAAGTGAGGCGGACGAGGCAAAAATCCGCCTCACCGAATGCCACGATTGTGATTGCACGCCCGACGAGCTACAGAGTCTACGATTCGATAAAAGCGAAGGATCGGGCTGTTGCGCAGATGAAGCGTGGTGTCGTATATGGACTCGCTTGGAAGCATTGCAGGCAGGCTGGCAGCATTTCGTAAAGAAACTGGCACCGTCTTTCCCAAGCGTCGACTCTCGCCCGACTGATATAGGAAAATCATATCTGTACACGCCGAGCTCCAAAGATTTAGTCAGATTAGGGAGAAATGTTGGCATGCGGAATGGCTGCCTGGCTACAGCATCTACAGGCTTGAAATAGCTCAAGTAGGTGGAATCAAGCGTGGGACTACGCTGTAGAGGCCCGAGACGGACCACTAAACGTCCCTTGTCGCAACGCGGTTTGCCGGACTATGGACTACACGTTAAAGCGCAATCGACCACTACTAAACGTGCCAGAAACGTTGTTTCTGTGCTTCTAGAGGCCGCTGTCGCTGAGACATCCCATTTCTAGCCTCGACGTAGATTAGCTTCGCTACGGGTTATACCGTCTCGCTTACGAGCTATGAGTGAAGTAGAAGTACGAATATTCCTCACTAGGCCACCAAGAAAGCATCACGTCCACCCGCAAAGCCGCTCTCATCGCTGTAGAGTTCAAACGAGACAAGAAACAGCTTACGGTCAACGACGCGGGATAGCATAAGATCGGCTGGTTTCTAATTCGTTCAGTCTAAGCTTCTAAACTCGTTTGCGTCTTTGCGCCATGCCCGGCCGCTTTCCTCCCTTGCAGGTCATCAGCATCTACTTCGTAGAAACCTTCCTCCGATAACACACACAGCCATACCATACCATATTATACCCAAGACCACATACATCCACACACCCTTTCAGTACTTGGCCTCATTGTCCCACCCAACCTTCATCCCCAGATGAAAGCATTGTAGCTACGACTGACGCTCCGCTAGGCCACTGCCGTGGAGGCTTTTGTTCGCTACGCTCAGGAGGAAGTCATATATAAAGTATATGATACTAAAAGTACCAAAACATATAAAGATAGAGCACATCAAATTAACATTTGTCTCAAGAATCAGAGCATAGCGAGCAAAAGCCTCCACGGCAGTGGCCCAGCGGAGCGTCAGAACGAGACAAGGCTGGGACTCCTGCGGAACTGAGCCAAGTATTTGTCCCAATACCCTTGCCCTTACACCATCCACAACCTTCGCCCCACCAGCATCACCACCCAACCCATCACCACGCACCACTCCACACACACACACACTCACACACAACACGCACACCTCCCTCTCTCCCTCCCCCCGACCTTGCAGACCTCAACGTGCATCCATCCTTTCCGTCTTTCGTCTTCGTCCCCCCTCGTCATCTTCCCTCCCACTCGGATGCTCTCCTGTCCTCCCCTTCACGCCTTTGCAAGCTCTTACCCAGCTGATCGCCATCTCTACCCAACAGAGCCCCATCAAATGTGACCCGACATCTGCGAATACTTAGTTTGCGACCTTCCTCCATCCTTAAGATCCATCCATATTTTTGTCGCCCTGTTTTTGCAATCTGCAAGGACCAACGCTCATCACTACCACTTCAAACGCCAGTGCGAACCATTATCACCTTCATTCTTTGTGCAGCGCAGCTGTCCATCCGTAAGTCTCTCTCCACTTGATGTGGTTCGACTCGTCGTCCTTTATCCTTCTCTATCATCGTCTTGGGCAAGGGGATTCTGTTGCTGATCAGTGGCGAGGCTGCAGACGTTACAGCTTCATTATCGACGAAGCACCATCAAGGCGACGCGAACAGCAATTCAATCTAACTATCCTAAACCTCCCCAAGCAAAGCTGCCCAACATGTCAAACGGTCTCACGATCAACACCACCTTTGACGCGGACAAGCAAATAGAACTGCAACTCCTCCTACAGAGACAAGCAGAGATCAACGCTCAGAATGCAGACCTCCAGGCCCAGATAGCTGCCCTTCAGTCCTCAAGTGCTCCCTCACCGTCATACATTCAACACCACCGGTCCCCGATCAACAAACATCATCATCGTCGAAGTTACAATGTTCCCCGAAGCATGTCCTCGACTGGGTCAACCATGGCCCGGCAACACTCTGTAGGACCACCCTTTGGACCTCTTTCCCTGAACTGGCTCTAATGACAATAGGACCAAGCCCCATCCCACCGATCACGAACACTCTCACAGCGGTCGGCACCATCCATGGCTAGACAGAACTCGAGAGGAGCCTCCTCAGCAAGAAGCGGCAACACTCCCTTTACCCAGACTGGCAACGTGCCTCGACCGTTCCGATCAGAGCCTCGAGAGAACCCTTCGATGGATAACTGGATGAATGATAGTACTTATACCCTTTCTCACCAAACTCCACAGCTTCAACGATCAATGTCACAACGACAAGACCTCCCACAGGTACCAGAAATGGGCCTTGGTGATCTCGGTGAGAACCCCGATGTCTATCTCTCAAGGCTGATGGGCACACCAACACTCGCCGTATCACCACCCTTTTCAACACCGTCATCAGCAACGCTCAGCAATCACCATCTCAACAACTCTTTCCACATCGCACCGCCGACAACCCCAACGACTGACTCGCTCACGACGGGGACAACCCTCGCTAGTAACATGAGTCGACAGAACAGTCTGTGCAATGAGCCTGTGCTCGAAAGTTTTCAAATGATGCATGTTAATTCGAGCACTTCTTTTTCCTCTGATGTCAATCCACCTGATCAATACTTGTTTGATCAGGTAACTTCTCTTAATTCTTGTAACCGCTATTCGTCGAGCGAAGAGCAGAACCAACTTTTGGTTGGGGCTGGTGGTGTCAGTCATGATTCTCAATTTTCACATCCACATTCTTTCCCTTCTGCAGATACCTTCTCCTCTGTTCAACTTTTCGGTGAGAAGATGGAGAAATCTCAATCGAGTGAAAGTACTTCTTCGACCTCATCTACTCGAAGTAAGCAGCGGCTTGATATAGCTATTGCCGCTGGTGCAAGACCGCTCCAACCGAAAGGTGGATGCGCCGAGACCTCTATGTCTCGTTCTGATTCATCTAAATCGATACGAATCGAATCGAAGAATGGCGTGCAAGACAACAAGATGGCTCTTCAAGCAAAGGCTATCTATCAACGCCCAAAGCATGACCGAGTATTCTGTCACAAGTGCGAAAGTCACCCTGAGGGGTTTCGCGGTGAGCATGAATTAAGAAGACATCAAGACCGTGAGCACAAATCAATGGTGAAGAAGTGGATGTGCATCGAACCTACGGGTAATGGGCATCCCAAACCTGAACTATCTTTGTCAAAATGCAAAGCATGTGGTCAACAGCGGAAGAAGTATGGCGCGTATTACAACGCCGCCGCACATCTCAGACGCACACATTTCAAGCCAAAGGCTAAGGGTCGAAGCAAGACCGCAAAGATTGACGATGGCGAGAAGCGTGGTGGGAAAGCAGGCGGCGATTGGCCACCAATGTCAGAACTCAAATATTGGATGAAAGAAGTGGAGGAAAAAGCACCTGACTATCCTCTCTCCAAAGCAGAGGAGGAGGAAGAGGATGACATTTCCGACATCGACATCAACGAAAATGAGATTGAGGAATTCACAACACCTCCACAAACGCTCACCAATTTCCAGTCCGACTATCCATACATGAGCGATATCGCTATGCCAAACGCCAACAACGAAATGTTCAACATATCTATTGACCTCAGTTCTCAAGAGTCAGGCTCATTGAGCGGTATTGATGTCCCAATGTATGGCCAAAATCAATTCGGTTCGCAACACTCTTCCTTTGAAGGTGGTGCCACTGGCACCACCGTTCCCTATTCGAACGACGCTCTCAATGCGTTCTTCGCTGATCCTTCTTATCTTCCCAATAATGGATTCGATGAGAGTGGTTATTCTTGGAATTCTTAAGACTTGTATATTTTTCTCCTGCGTTCAAATTTCCCCTTCTGATAGCGACTTTCTTTTTTCTTTTCTTTTCTAGATCGATCGATCTTGACTTTTCGTGATCTGTTATCATCCTTTTTATGAATAGTATTAGGTATGATTCGTCTTGGTTGGTGTTGCTTCACGACATCTCTTTCTTCCTTGTCCATTTTACTTCACTTCGATTCTTGCCCATATAAAACATTATCTTGTATACTTCTTCCTTTTTTGAGTTTTAGTGGGCATTGTACCGGAATATTTAGTGGCAAACAGACAGGCTGGTGTGATACTTAGACAGGACGGGAAGGAGTGTGCGCTTTGGGGGGTTCTCCTATACGTTTTATGGATTATATATGATTGTCACGAGACACATGGGTTACGGTTACGGTTACGGCTGCTCTTGGAGATGAGACAGACAGGCAGGATATATTGGTGTTATGTGGTTTGGGTTAAGGGCTGTGTGTTGTATGTACATATTCTGGGAGACGACACTACTAGGTCTAAGGGGAACAGAGGGGGCAATTGTATATAACTGTGCTATCACCTACCTACCTACCGCTCCACTTCTACCCCGATTGCTTGTCGTTCACGCTGGAACGGCAAGCAGGATGGATGATGGAGCAAGCTAGTAATGAGATAATATCTATCCAACTATCTGTATATTGCCTTTCTATGTCCGTGTCCCCCTTGTAACGGTAAACACACGCGCCCTATCTCATCGACGAGAGGCTAGTCTTCGATTTCCGCTTCGCTTTCTGTCCATACTAAACTCTACGGCGAGCGAGCGAGATTTTGTTTCAGGTATGTGTGTGTTGTTGACTTTGCTTGTGGTTTTGTGCTATGCTTGAGTTTGTTTAATATAAATTATTCTCACTAATGCTCTCTATTTAATGTATCTTTTTTTACTTAGAAGTCGATTGAAGTGTCTTAGATAAGGCGAGGGGCGCGGAGGGGTAGTGTAGGACATGATTTGATATGATCTGATGTGGATTTCCTCATTTTGGGGTTTCCTTTTTAGGGATATGCTAATTCGGATTAGTGTAATAGAGCGTAGGGATACTTGAATTAGAATTTGCGAGGGCTTATAATGGGAAATGACGATAAATGTAATAGAGCGTAGGGATACTTGAATTAGAATTTGCGAGGGCTTATAATGGGAAATGACGATAAAGTGACTGACGAGGAAATGAGGTTCGATAGGTGTTAAGAGATATCGTGGTAATTAGTTTAGGCGTCGGGAGTTAGTAGCTTAGTTAGTTCTACTTGTGTTGTTTTTAGAATAGGACTAGTAGGGGAATGGAATTAGTATAAGTTAGGTAGGGTCTTAATTAATATGTTATTTACTATATATATACTAGATTTCTCGCCCCTAATAGGTCTTTCTTTAGAGAGCTGTATATAATAGTAGGTCTAATCTTCACGTGAATAGGACTTTTAGGGTTAGTAGTAGGAGGATACTAATTATATTCCTAGATCTTATCATTAGTAACACCATCGTTAAACTAGGCAAAATCAATATGATTTAATAGACATGGTTACTATTCCTAAACCTTAAAAACTTAAGGCCTCAGGAGTTTTATAGTTAACCTAACTATTTATTTTAGACTAGTAATCCAGCTCGTACTTGACACCCCTCACGAAACCTTCTCTACCTTCGTGCCAATTATGATACAAACTCTGTAATTCTATGCTCCGTCCGTTTTGGCCAAGTTTTTCACTTATATACTCTAATGTGAGAAGGTATTTATCAGTTATACTCGAGGAAAACCGGGATTAGCTGAGCATGATAATTAGGTAGAAGAGCGAACAAATTAGGAAGCGATCTGGCAGATTACTTGTGCTGCTATGTTTCATGCAAAATCTACTTAGAGGTGAAGATTCCTGTCGAGCACAACCACGTCGTTATTGTTCCCATGTAAGTTATATGTTCTTCCGAATACAATTTTGTTGAGGAGCGGTTGTCGCGGACGTCTAAGAAGAGCGTTGGTAGTGTCATTTACCATCCTGGATTCAGCGTTCTGAAGGTTGTATACTTCGAGTGTAGTCAAGTTTTGAGTCCCTGGTAGAAGCACATTCGAATCACCTTTTCTTCGCTTAGATACTACTAAGAAATGCGACTGAGAAACTCTACGGATCAGGGTGGCTGTTGAGTAATCCAACAACTGAGTCCGTGACGAACGTTGAGACGTTGAAGATCAGTCATAGTTTTCATAAGTTTTAGAATCAAGTTGATCACCCGAAACAATCTATGACAGTCGTCGGGCGATATCATATTAGGTCCTAGCTTAGACTTGAACAGAAATCGCCAGATAAGAGTAGTTAGCTCGTTAACTACAAGATCTCATTATCAAGCTTCACTGTTAGACATGCTCTACGAAGAAACTTAAGAATACTTCAGTAACATTGAAGTGCCTACAGACACAGGGCGGGGCTAAACAGATTCTCTGATTGTGTGTCTATAGAAAAGCGTCAGTCTTAAGACAAATAGGATAGAGGTTCCTGTGTTTAAATGAGGTTCAGTTTAAACACCATCTATGTGTGCAATGAGAAGCAGAGAGTAACATGAAGGTMCTATGGTCTGGTACSGATCCGATCAAGTTACACGCTTGTCAATTATAGTTCAGAGCTAGACTAGTGAGTTGGAACTTTTCGGAACTGCTACGCCAGTAATATATACGGAACAGCGCATCAGTTCGTGCCGGCGTTACTACTTGTTGCTGATGTAGAAGATACTCCTATCATTATAGATGTTGATTTCGATATGTCACGTTCTTGTCGAGATTCCGTCCCAAGGGGTCGACCTAGGAGTGATAGAATGGATCTGGTAAGAGGATAGTCAGCAGGCGATGGTGTATATCCCCGGCAACGATTTGTGTAAATTCAGTGCCTCATCTTACAATTAGAAGCCAATATAGCATCTCACTATTCACGTGACGCAACACACTTGCATAATGCCTTTGGGCCTATATTTCCTTCCACGTCTTATTGATTTGACACTCATTCGCATCGTTGGTGATGCCGAGTATTAGATATTTCGTGGGGATTTGTTCAGCGAACAATTTCTCTCATCCGAAGGTTCTATACCGTGAAGGAATCCTCTGGCCTAGAAGACGTACTGATGTAATATGCTCATCCTCGTGTTTCGCGTCTTTTGAAAAAGAGCGTATTTCGACRTTCCATCTCTGCCAATCTGGGCACTCATCAGGTCTCGAAAGATTCATCTCTGTAGTTCAATGATTGTTGCAATAGCATGTGCATTTTCTCGTCAGCACAGTACCATGGGACTTATTACTCTGCATGAGGCCAAGAAGAATCTTCAAACCCCTCAAGGACATGTCAAAGTCACTTGAAACGGAGGAGAYCTTGTTGGAACCTTGGTATTTTTCGCTCCATTACGACATATTTTTAGAAGTCTCCCAGTCATCTGTCTACCTGCTGATCCGCCCAAGCAACATTGAAAGGAGACTGCTAATCCTCAACATGTCCTCAAGTGTCCACATTGTGCGACCTTCACCAGAAAATATTCATGCAGTCAGCGTGTGTAACGTCGGATGTACACAAGCCAAGTACGAGCTAAGTGGACCAAAGTATCTGCCGAACATTTCAAAAGTCATCTGCGCAATAGTAGAGTGACGGTCTTTCGTCACGCCTTATCCTTCTGGTAGGGATGTATTCATCAGTTGTATCTGTGAGATGTCGTGATCAAACCTCACCGACATATCCTTAAGCAATATCAGTGCGAGTCGTCTTTCACCTTTGTGGACATCGGAAAGTTCTTTCCCATTTCCGGAATATGGTAATCGTAGGAACCTAGCTCTCTTCCACAACCCACCCTCCAAGAGAATACTTTTTTAATTAGTCGTACTCTTAGCATGATATGATTGGCCTAGTATATAGATGTCGGTGGGATTCTTTAGCGACGCCGACTGACAGGACTCGAGCGGGACCAATCATATCATGCCAAGAGTACGACTAATTAAAAAAGTGCGACTAATTAAATACTCCTACTCTCTTGGAGGGTGGGTTGTGGAAGAGAGCTAGGTTCCTACGATTAGTCAGGGGGGTCTACATCAATGCTCCCGAGAATCTTTATCAGATGAGCAAACACAAGAGGAGAAAAATAAGAAATCAGGGCAGATATGATAAAATCAGGCAATGGCCATGATAAGGGCTGGAATGATGCCAAAGTGAAGCCAGACTATTCTATATCAGCTAGAAATCAGTCTTGTCAAGAAGGAATACCACAAGGCTGTTCTTGGTGGAGTTGTGACTCCCGTCTACGTCACTGAAGCAATTGCATCTGGTAACCCCATCGTAGCTCATGGTAAAAGAAGGCCGTGAGAAAAATTTCGGAGAGAAGAGTCACTGGCTAGTGTTTGATATTATCCTCGCTTCCTCTCCGACATTGTCATGATCGGAGCAGCAGATTGGATGTCTCTATTTGTTCTACCAATGATGACCTGATTACTTTATTGTTTGGATACTTCYGAATGCTTTGTCGTATACCTAATCCGATAGGGAAAGTCCGAAAAGCAATACAGCAATCGAGTATTGTAGCAGAGATTGGCTCATCCATGTTATTGGGCCCTTAAAAGGCGTGGGGAAGTGCAGCTGTATATGGTGACACAGAAATTGGTGATCCTCTGACGGAAAATCTCCATTGGACAGAAGGAACATCCGAGTAGTGTATCACAGCTCTACCTTTAGGCGAATACCGATAAATCAGCATCGTCTGCATCATCTGCATCTACATTTCGGACATATCACCCCAAAACAAGAGTTGGTCAGCAGGATCTGGAGGCTCCGCCCCGATTACCGATGCTCGCTTGAAGCCACAATATCCAGTCGTTAAGGTGAGCGAGGATAGACATAATCTACTTGAAGTGCCTTCTGAGCCCAGTCATATCATTGGATCATCACGATAGATAGCCGTTACGCTGCCGAATTAAAAACTCTTGGGACACTCCCCGGGTCGTATCATGCGCATCCGCTGGTAGTCCTTGCGCTTCTCCATATTCACCAATAAGTCCTGCCTGGGAAGAACCATAGGACTATGACTTTGAGTCCTTAGAGTTGCGATGAAGTATAAGAGCCAAACCCATTCATTTCGCAGTTGTTTCCAACTTAGAACATTTTGTCTGTCGCTATCGTCATGCCCCTATTTTCTACATAATTCACTCCCATAATCGTCTCTTAGCACACTCCCTTAGCACAACACCAACCTTAAGCCTAGTCAGCAAGACGGTCAGAACTATGGGGGAAAAGCCATCTCAGGCAACCTCGACCTCTGYCAAYAATGGCTCCTCGTCAAGGTCTGTTTACTTTTCGACCAGCATKACCACCTCTGAGCCCAGGGGRCGAAAGAATTTCACTCGCTGACGTTTCACAATATTATGACAGTCAGGAGTCAACTCCACATTCGCAGTCTACTCGTGACAACTTCCGAGACAGTCAAAGATATCTTGCTCATAAGCGAATATCTTCGTATCTGTCGGGCCCCCCAACGCTGCCAGCATACGCCTTCAACTCCTCGGTGGCAAGCGAGAGAGCCCATATGGATCATATGAAAGCCTACTTACGTGACTTCGATACCAAAATGGGTGATAAATGAGATGAGATTAAGCATGAATACCAAGATCAACATCGAATATATAACGAGAAATTCGAGTGGTAAATTGAAGGCGATTGGTTAAGAATTCTGAATCATCTTAAAGACCAATGATCTAATTTCTTCAAGCGCAACGTCCCCCCAAAGGGCGGCAGCTAAGCAAATGCATGATCTTGAATGCCGATCGCCAACCCGACCTTCGCAGCAGTCACGATGTATCCCGGGAGCTTCCTCGCAAATCTCTTCATCTTCTCCTTCGATTTATGCGAGCCGTTGAGTCTCTCAACTGTGTTCTCCTCTATCTTGCCGTTTAGGGACATGTCTTGATGACAAGTAGGGCACTGTGGAGATTCGACGGTTTTCTCCGCGAAATTGGAACGGGTATCAACTTTAATCGGCATTTAGAAATTAGAATTGCTAGAAAGTTGTTATTTTTGGTTAGGGTCAGATGACTGTCTGAGAGAGAACCTACACTAGGATTTCTATAGTGTCTGGTTTGACTAGACCGATATTATTAGCTTTATAATTGATAGTATTACTATTAAAGTGTTAGTCGTTTTTAGATATCGTCCTTCTGATAGACTCACTTGGAGTGATCGACGGTGTAGTGCTATATATATTTTACTTTAATCCTATCGCCGATATTGTTTAAGATTTTCCTATAGAGAGTGTTAGTCTTGTTTAAGAACTTATAACGGGGAGGCTAGGAACACATATTAGAGTGATAGACTGGCTATGAGACTATGGCATTATGTTAGACCGGCGATACTGTTTTTAGATGGAATCGATTTATAGTCAAGGACTATGAGTCGGTGAAATAATCGGGGCGAAGATGTTTACTGAAGAGTAGGAAGCCCAAGCCGAACTCAAGGACCTTTTCTTTTTCTAGAGAAGTCCTTATACCATTTAAACGTAAGTAAAGCTCTTCCCAAGAGTCCCTCGTTACTACGCAAATACTCTACACCAAATGCAGTTCTTGCGGGATCCACATAAGACCTCATATCTTGTATAAGACTGGCCATAGCTAACATCAAGTCCAAATCAAAACACTCTCTAGCCCTCTACCACCGCAAAAACTCGCAATGAGCTTTCGCGGCGTGGAATGACCCAATCAACTGCTTCATTGCCTCAGCAGCGGTTCGTTATCCCCGTTATATCGCTGATCAGTACTCGCTAGACAAGGGGCATACGGAGCGGACAGCTTTTGCGGGGGCGGGAAGCACCCAGAAATACCCTTGTAAGCGAAGAACTGGGGTTATCGCGCGCTGGATCAGCTCCCCAATAGCTGGGCGTCTGATCGCCGTTAGTGTACATCCTCGAAGTATACTCGAGAGTGCCTATGTCAAATCT
>QYAH01000702.1:0-13061 GCA_003988945.1 Chaetoscypha palmicola
TAGTATCTGTCGATCAGCCACATCTAAGCACAGCCACAGTGCGGGCGGCCGCATCCGATAGAACCCGCCGCCCCAAGCTCTTGTTTACAAATGGTGACATAGCTTCAGCCTGATAAACCATCATTACAGTCAAACACATCCTTTATCATACCATTATCTCCTGGCTTTACCATCATGAAGCTCACCGCATTATCTGCGCTGGCTATCTCAGCTGCGGTCGTTTCTGCTAGATTTGTAGAACACCACGAAAAGGATCAAGTCGTCATCAATGCAGACGGTGCCCAAGATACCGAGCAGTTCTTGATTGAGCTCGCTCCAGGAGAGACAAAATGGGTGRCCGAAGAGGAGAAGTGGGAATTAAGGAGGGTAAGTTGCAATAAAGAYTGTACGACCAAATGCAGTGTCTAATCAATCGCAGAACGGACAGCAGTTCATGGATATCACTGATACCCAGRATCTCGGCGCATATCAAGCAGCTCTCAAGAARGATGCTTCATTCCCAAAGAAACCGACGTTGCAGAAGGAGCTGGCTCCGATGATGAAGAACCTGACGAAATCGAACATGAAAGACAACCTGGAACATTTTACCTCCTTCCATACCAGATATTACAAGTCGGATTATGGCAGGCAATCCTCGGAATGGCTTCTACAGCAGGTTCAGGATTTAATCAAGGACTCTGGGGCGGAGGAGTATGGAGCGTTTGCAAAGCATTTCCCGCATCCATGGGGTCAGAATAGCGTTATCGCCACAATTCCTGGAAAGGCAAATTCTACCGTGGTAGTAGGCGCCCACCAAGACAGCATCAATCTTTTTCTGCCTTCCATATTCTCAGCTCCTGGCGCCGATGACGATGGAAGTGGAACAGTCACCATTCTTGAAGCATTACGGGTTTTCCTCACTTCAAAGGATGTWATCAGAGGAAAGGGAGAGAATACTGTCGAATTTCATTGGTACTCAGCTGAAGAGGGTGGACTTCTGGGAAGCCAAGCAATATTTTCGGAATATGAGAAGACAGGGAGGGATATCAAAGCAATGTTGCAACAAGATATGACTGGTTATGTACAAGGSACACTCGATGCCGGATTGAAGGAGAGCGTAGGAGTCATAACTGATTTTGTGGACCCGGCTCTCACCACATTCATCAAGACTATTGTCACCGAAGTAAGAGACTTCTTCCAAAACGTTTCTGATTGGAGTCATACATACTAATCTTGCATAGTACTGCGACATCCCATATGTGGAGACGAAATGCGGTTATGCTTGTTCTGATCACGCATCTGCCTCAAAGGCGGGATATCCTTCAGCGTTCGTTATCGAGTCTGCTTTTGCAAACTCGGACAAGAAGATTCACACCTCAGACGATCTGATTAAGTATTTGAGCTTCGATCACATGCTTCAGCACGCAAGGTTAACATTGGGTCTTGTCTATGAACTGGCTTTTGCAAAACTTTGAGTTGGATTTCCACCCCCATCATTTTGGGTTACGAATCAGAGCYAGGCGCGGACTTTTTGGCTCTCGCGGAACTTGTAGCAATGATAGGCATCTTCTATGCTTTCGTTTGTTGTTTCGATTCGTGACTCAATTGCCCGTTTGGAAGCTTCTTTGAGAAAGTACTCCGTGCCAGTCACAGGGCTATGTATGACCCAGTGCCCAGTGGATCAATACATGTGTTTGCGCGACGCGGTTTGCCTTGAGGTATGGTACAGAGCAGAAGTCATCAATTAGAAATCGATCATCATTTACAGATATTTCCTGGTCGACGCAGAAGCAATTGCTATCCTGGGAGTGTCAAAGAAGATGGAAGATGCTTTCACTCTCCTCCGATCATAATCATCAGTGCGCAATAAATATGATCTGCCTGAGCATATGCACTCCACTCACTCGTGAACACGAGCTGCACCGTGTGAGTATGAGACATTTCCGACTCATGCAGACGCAGTCAGACACGGACTGGAAAGATATCATCTAATTGGCCMATCTTCGGCTRAGACGATTACGCATCGACTTTGGAGCTATCCGGTCCGGCTTATCGCAACGCAACGCGACTCCATATCGCCTCCTCCCCGGGACCTTATTTCATTCCAACTTCATCGTACTACGCCGCTCAGCTTCACGCTGTTCATCTTCCCTCTGTCACGACAGAGTTCTGTTTTAATTAGCCCGATATCGACATTCCTCGTCCTCCAACAGTTCAAGCTCCAAATACAAGTCAAGCTTCGCAATGGCAATCTATTCGTCCGTCCCTCCACCTGAGCAACAGGTGGCTCCAACACCTGCAACTCAACCAATTGCCCCATCTACCAATCTGACTGCAGGTCTTGCAACTCTCACGATCTCTCCATCTGCGAACAGAAATGCGGTCACATTGTCCATTCCTCTCGATGCCGAGACCGAAGCCTTGAAGGCTGTAAGAGCCAGGAAGGAGCCATTGAAAAGGGACAGCATGAAGCGAAGAGAGGCACTCCTGAGGGGGAAAGAAGGCAGCCGAAGAAGACAACGATGGGAGAACGGTACGTGAATGGTGTATCCGAGACATCTCCCTGGGTTGCAATGCCGAAGCTTCGCAAGTTGTACCAACGCGTCAACTCTGATGCACTTGAGATCGTAGCTCTCATCTCTTGTGACTGAGCTCCATCGAGGTACCCGATCGCTGACTCTATCCTTACTCCAGACGCCTTTATGCACGTTCCCAACGCGCAACCACCTCTCCCTTCTGACTGGGAAGTCCACCCAACGTACCCAGTTCATAGCGTGCCCTACTACCTGGCACCCCTTTGGGATCTCCGCAATGAGGCCAAAGCCAAGGCATCTCATTCGCGCAAGTCTTCTTCCGCAACCAAGCCTGTTGCTCGTGATGAACAGAAGGGCCGCATTCCACAAGAGTTGAAGGCTAAGTTGAAGCGTAGCAAAGGAGCCAAAACCTTACTTCAAGAGCTGGAGGAGGAGGTTCGCAAGTTTGTCAGGGAGCATGAACGTCAAGAACGTATGCGTATGAAAGGTTCGGATTCGGACGAAGAGCCGGAACTGGATTCTGAAGACGAAGAAATCGTGTTCATTGGCAAGAACGGTCGTATGAGCGATGAGGTGAGAAAAGAGAGGGAGCTAGCAGAGCAATTCCTGGAAAGGGAGAAGAAGATATGGGAAGGTGCAGCAGACGATCGAGGGTCTGGGTTTGGGTAAGTCATTGTTCTCTTTGTCTTCACAAAGGGTGCACAACCTSAATCAAATACTAACACCACGTAGACGTTGGCTTGTTCATTCCATTGCTGCCTACTACGGCCTATCGTCACGCTCTATCACTGTAGGCGATCCCGCTCGTCGTGAAGCATACATTGGGATCAAGATCACCGAGACCAAGATGAAGAGTGGCCGTCGTGTGTCTTCTCCTACCTTTGGAGGAGACCTTCCTCGTCCCCTCTACGGGCTCATCTAATCGACCTTGCTTTACGCCACCCTTGCACTCCCATTGCAAGTGGATTAAGGTTGATAGCTGTTAGTGCCTTGATGGCCTTRGTAGTGTTTGTCTGATTATTTGTCTTCTGTATSGTGGGTAGCTGTATCAAGAACTGTACGAGGATAGATGGCAAAGATGAGATTCGATTCTTCCGCTCGAAGCGTGYTTCTAGAGTTGCGCCTTTCCAACTACTATGCATAGAATAATATACACTGTTATGCTAGTATCACCACTGCACTAGGCGTGCGTCAGCCTAACGCGCGAAGTAATCCGACATATTGCATTGTAAACTCCAGTCGMTTCGCCCTACCTACTGATAATCCATGTTCGTTTTCCAATGTCTCCGTTGCGCTGTCCGCTAGTTTTACACTTGTGAAATGCAACGCCGTTGACATTCGCAGCAGAGGTGCAGAGACACGGATGTAGAGTGCCGATGCGGGCCGCATGGTAGCAACGCGGCACGGAGCGCCCGGATCTCCGCTCCGAAATTTATATCGTCCAAGCTTCTGCTCATCGTACATTTTGTCAATTGATCGACAACAACACCACACTTCGATTTACAACCTCTGTCCCTCAACGATATACTTGGACGTATCCGTTTCCAGACTTCTTCATGCCACGCCCATTTCCATTCCCAATCTCAATTGGCACTGATATATGCCATGCTCGACGCATTTTCAACATCCTCGTGAAGCGTGATTCGCAGCATGCACGGAGATTTATGAAAATCATTTTAACGCCACACGAAAGGCTAGCGTACGAGGAACGTATCAACACGCCTGTCAACCAGTGGGAGAAGGCGACCGGCCTGGCGGACTACGTTAAGGAGTATCCAGATGGCATTCAATTTTCAGTTCATAAAGAGGGGGTGTTCAATCACTCATCTGAAATGGCACTCGTTCAACACGAAATGTCTTTTCTGGCCCGCTTCCTCGCCGGAAGGTAGGACCAATTCTAAATGCTGCGAAGGAACAAARWAATGCTTTGATGGCGATCTCCAATTTTGTTCCTCAGCTGATTTAAGTCGATTAGGTTTGCTGCAAAGGAAGCCGTTGTCAAAGCATATCATTGGCGCACTCTTAATCTTCAGGAGATCAACATCACAAAACCCTTCTCGGCTAGGGCGTCAAGACCACCGGTGGCGGTCGTCGTATCTGAGACCGGAGATTGGGAAGATGGCCAAGAGGTGCCTGTATCGATAAGTCATGACGGAGAATACGCTACTGCTACCGCTATGGCGAGCAGACCAGTCTTATGAGCGCCCAACTCGGCTTCGTCTTAATGCCCCGTCTGAAGGTTTAACACTGGAATCCACATCATCTACGAGCACCTGACCTCACGCTTAGGACATGAAATCTTAGAGGGATATCMTGTTGTGTATCATCTTGGCCCACTACTGGATCTAATTAGCAGTCGCCACTACAGCAGCGAGCGGTCTGGCATCGATGGAGCTATTGAAAGCACGATGGTGATCTTTAAGCAATGGTCAAATTAAGGTATCTGGAGGATACAAGGTGAGATCATGTGGGATATCTGCGTGGTATGTGTATGTTCAAATGTCTTGTAATCTCTTAGCATTGGACCATGGGAATGCTTATCCGGAAGCGCGCAATAGCAGTGTGGTTTGGGCTCGGGATAAAATTTGCTAGCATTGAATCACTGTCAGGAGAAATCAACACCAGTCTCTCCATTTCAATAGCAAGTCGTTCTCCATTGAGAATCGAAGGTTTACGCAGTGGTTGTCATGGTCTTGTTTGTTACGACTGTGAAACCATACATCCAGCATGTTGTTTAGCGACATTATTGTTGGCTCTACGCGTAGCCGAACAATGACTTGTGTYGTCGCCACAATTGCTCTCCTTCGCTATGCAGATCAGCGATACCCCCCAAAAAACACTTTCAGTCACGAGTATGAGACATTCTGCATATTAGCCTCGATGGCACCAATGTTGAATTTTGGGATTCTTGTTTCGGGTTTCTATGAGTCTATCGCATTGTTCATTCAACAGGACAGAGTTGTGAGATGTTGTTCTGTCTTGTGTTCTGCACTCTTCTGTTTTCCGCATTGTTTTGTGGCCTAGAACAATGCTTCTGTTGGTCCTTATCTAAACGCGGAATTCTGTCRATGAAATGCTCCCTCAAGCAATTTGCAACTTCACGAACTATATCTTCACGCGCTAAGCTCAGAATCGTCATCAGAAAAAGTTTTCATCAAGCTGGAATCTGATATGCCTGCTCGGAGATATCCGAATATTGCGCAACGTGAAGAGATGGAGGCTGCCGACGGATTGAAAAAGTCTGTCGAAATGCCTAATCTGCAAAATCTGACGATTTCTGAACGCGAAGAAATGAAAGCTGACGGAGGATTGAGTGTCCAAACCCATAGTATGGAAGGGGAAAGTGTCCCACAACGAGGTAAGAAGCGAAGCAACCCCTCCCAGTCTGATCCAACACACGATCCTGATTCGGGACTACCACAGAAACTTTCATCCACCGAGCTARCAACCCGACACATCCTCGCTCCATCCCGACAACGCAGAAATGCAGCTGGTACTGAAGAAACGCCAGAAATCTTACCATTCGCACCAGTCATAGATCTAGATCCCGAGATCCCAACCTTCATCAGCATGCATTGGCCCACTCTTTCGCTTACTCGTGCACAGAGACGCTTTCTCGATCTCGACACGGCGCCTCTCGAAATCATATCCTTCCTAGATGATGAAGATTGTCCACCAATAAAGCGAGTCCCGCGCTCACGCAGTCTTCCAGAGATCATCCATCCAGCAWCTTCCTCGTCGGATCCGGCCACGAACGACAACGCTATYCAATCCCCACTRCAACGCCCTCATCGCCCATCCAATCTTCCAGCCCTCCACCCAAAGCCAAAGAAGCGAGTCCTCCATCACCCAAAGCCAAAGAAGCGAGTTCGCTTCTCAGGAAAAGATGAGGTTTTCTACCTCCCTCATTCCTCGGACGTGCTCTCTCAGGAAGTCGACGAGAGTCTTGCCCGTGCGGTGAGTCGAGTTACTTTTGGGAGTAATGGTCGGGGGTTCACGGACGGTGGTTTTCGCGAGCAACGAGCGCAGCACGAGGCTGCTGAACGAGCGGCTATCGATCGAAGTGTTTCTGGGATGGTAGATAGATTCACGAATTGGTGTCCTAAGTAAGTGCTTGCTGTGATTGATCTTTCCATTTGATTGATCTTTCCTTTCGGGTGGTATACTTGCTTGATTGAATCTTACTACTTGGTAAGCGAGGTTCGCCGCTCTTTTAGATTTTTATAATATAACCCATACCCAAACCAATCTTGTAATTCTTTGTAACGCTGATATACTTGCTTATAAAACCGTCGTTACCATTTAAACGAAGTCCGCTACTCACTCGAAATTTATAGTATAACCCATACCCAAACCAATCTTGTAATTCTTTGCAACGCTGATATATTTGCTTATAAAGCCGTCGATACCATTTAAACGAAGTCCGCTACTCACTTGAAATTTATAGTATAAACTATACCCAAACTAATCTTATTATCTTTCGTACATCCACATTTCTTCGACTTATAAATGTGATGATTTCAACGCAGTATTAGGCACTTGAAATTCCATAGGATTGTACTAATCATCTCTAGAGAGCTAGCTGGTGGAGATCTGATTCCAATATATATATATTAGTGGAAGGAATCTATATCTTAGTATCGAGAGTTAGTATCGAGAGCTATGCGATTCATCAACTCTACCTGTGAAAATACAGTCTCGATACATACACATACGTTTACTCGAGTCCAATGGTAAGAAATTCCAAGTACATACATACCATACCACTACTTGAAAGTGAGCTAAGATTCGTCCCATTCATAGTCATGGCGTTTGTAAACAGAGGAATTGTGATTAACGATGTATCCTGCTTATAATTAGCGTACGTACAGGGAAGTACCAGATTCTGTTTCTAGTGATGTTTTCGAGACAGTGCCGTCTATATTCTGTTTGACGCGACGGAGGAAATAATATATGTCCCGGTAGGTACGATTGTGTTCTGTGCTCCTCGATCTATATGAAAATGCTCACCACTAGCCAAACAAACATCATCTCTCTCTCTCTCTCTCTCAACCAACCAACCGTCCTCTCATCAAATCAACAACTATGACAGACCACCAGTCGCACCAACCCAGACTCCCACCCCTTAGCAACTAGCACCACCAACCCCCATCATCACCACGCATCAACAAACCCACCATCTCCCCCACCCCATCCCCCGCGAAATCTAATTCCACATCCTTAGCTACACCTACACCGCGCGCACCATCCACCCCAGAAGACCCTCCCCATCCTCAGCACCACCAGCCCTCCTAACCTACACCCGCGCCGAAACCCTCACCTCCTCTCCGCGCCCCCTACACACGTGTATTTCAACTACGTCCTCGACCTCCTCGCGCTCGCACGTGTCTCCTCACCGCTCCAGCATGCGCGAATCGATGCAAGACCTCCGCGCCCTCGCACTCCCCAGCCCGCGCGCGTGCTGTTTACGCGCCTGGCACCGCTAACTTTGCGCGCGCGAAAGAGGAGAAGACAGAGTTTGAGGGATGTGCTATTAGTAAAGCTCTCGTAGGAGGAATAGGTATTAAGTACTAGATATACTTATTATTAACAGGATAATATTCAAGTACTAAGATAAAGCGAAGAATCTCGCTTATTTATAATTAACACTGCGTCTTAGGCTCTTGCTTGTAGTTGCGCGGGGGATTTCTATCTGATATATTTGGAGATAATAGATAGTGTTAGGTATATTATAGTAACCTACCTAGGTATTCGTAACTGCAAATCTGCTTTATTTAACCGCTATAGTATTTACATCTACATCTCGCTATCATCTATCTATTATCTATCTATTATCCATCTATCTATCTACTTCTCAAACCTTCACAACCCTTCACAACACAACACAACACAACACAACACAACACAATAAACAATACCTACCTACCTACCAACCCTTCCATTCCCATCTCATAATCTCAAACTCCAAACCCCATTTTCCTTTCCTTTCCTTTCCTTTCCTTTCCAACCAACCAACCAACCAACCAACCAAATAACCCATCCAATCCCTCCCTTCCCCCCTTACCCCTTAACCCCTTAACCCTTAACCCTTACCCCTTAACCCCTTACCCCCTTAACCCCTTAACCCCTTAACCCCTATCCCAAGTCTTCCACAATATCACAATATCACAATATCACAACCCCCATCCATCACAACCCCTATCCAATCTCAGTAGACCAGATCCTCATCCTCATCCTCCTGATCCTATATCTCGCCCGTACATCTCGCCTGCACTATATAAACGTAACCTCGGCGTATGAAATCTCGCGGATAGACTGATTAGGCACTGTGGGATAGTGAGATGAGTGAGTTGAGTGAGATGTGAGGAGTGGGATGAGTGAGATGTGAGGAGATGAGTGGGATTTAGATGGGGAGATGTGGGAGATGATGTGGGATTAGATGGGAGATGTTGTGGAGGGAAGTGGGAGGGAATTGTGGGAGGGAATTGGATATGTGAGGGATAGATAGTAGATATAGATAGTAGTAAGATTCTGTAGATTAATAAGGATAGTTAGTATATAAATTAAATTAAGTAGGTAGGTACTATAATATATAAATCACTAGCAGGAAGTGGGATTAATTGTAATAACTATATGTGGCTATTAGTATAATAGGTATTTATCTATATAAACATTCTAACTCTAATAACCCGTTTTATTAATAAGAAATAGATATCTAGTAACCTTACACTTAATCAACCTAACAAACCCTCCTATATCCTATAAACTCTCTTAACAATACAAATTCCTATCCCCCTTCTCCCTTCTCCCTTCTCCCTTCTCCCTTCTCCCTTCTCCCTTCTCCCTTCTCCCTTCTCCCTTCGCACTTCGTACTAGGAATTAGTTTCAAGAGAGCAAGGGCTAATTTATTAGTAATTAAATCAGTTAAATCACTCCTAGCCAGAGTAGAAATCTAGAAATCTAGTTAAGCCTAGATATATAATGATATTTAATACGAGAAGAGGAGAGGAGAGGAGAGAAGGTTATAGAGTATATGTGTGTTTTTAATAATTTGTTTTGATTTGATTAGATGATTATATAATGTAACACTATAACACTATCTATAATTTATCTTATAAACAAGACATAAACAGAATGGTATGCCCCAAACGCCGTCCTATCCATCTATATACACGCCTCTACCAATAAATACAATATCCCAAATTCCATCATCTACACCGTTCTCATCCTGCCCACTCTCACAAATCCCCAAAAGTCCCCTTCCTACCCCCCATCCCCCCCGTCCCCACCACCCCACTAACAGGCCGTCTCTTAATCCCCGGCATCACACCCCTCGCCTCCCCACCCGGCAACTCATGCGGGCCCTCCTCCTCAGCCCGTCGGTCCTCCTCCACAGTCGCCATCCCAGATTGGCCCTCCAACCAACCCCCGCCAATCCCACTCCACGCCGGACTCCAGCCCTGTCCATCGATGCCCGAGCCACGCCAGCCGTCGCTGCCGCTGATGGCTTCGCTGATGGCGCCGTTGAGGCCGAAGGATACGCGGGTGGTGGTGGTGAAGGAGTCGCGCGTGGGTGATCTAGGCGGGGGCGTGGGACGGAGCGAGCGCGAGGAGTGGCGGCTGAARTTCGGGTTGTCGGAGAAGGAGCTGTCGTCGCTATCGAGACGGGCTTTGGGGAGGGGGATGTCGTCGAGGAGATTCTGTTTYTGCTCGAGAGGGTGAGCGGGGCGTGATTCTGCTGCTGCTTGGATGGTGGGTGTCGGGGTGCCGCGATAGCTGGATACGGAGGAGTTGGAGGCGTGGTAATTTTGGTAGCCTGCTGCTGTGATGTTGCGGGTTTGGTGGAGGGGGGAGGTGTTGTGGAGACTGGAGATGTCGCTTCGTGCGGAGCGTAACTGGGGTGGTTGCCAGCCTGAGTGGTTGGAATCTCGCAATGCTTCGGATTGGACTTCTCGATCGACCGTCCGTCCGTGGGAGATGGCTACTGCGCTTGCGGCGTGTATTTGGTGACCGCTGTCAGATCCGCTGTCGGAATGATCTCGATCGAAACCATGCTCACGTGCTGCTTCTGACCACGCTCGGGAGAAATCATCGATCTCGCTGTCGATCTCGGTTACAAGTGGCACCGCTGCTTCATGTTGAGATGTAAATGGGCGTGGAGAAGGGGTATGTCGAGGTGAAGGGGTATGAAGAGGCGGAGCGGTAGAGTATGCTCGTTCCGAGAGCGGCTTGGGTGCCGCCCCAAACTCATGTCGATCAGAAAATGGATTTCCACGTGAGATGTCGGTATATCTTTGAGGCCCGCGTGGAAGTGGTGGTACAACTTCATCCGCGAATGGATTCGCTCCTGTGACGGTGGAAAATGATGGCACTGGGCGATGACTAGCCCCCATACCATTACCGCCATGATAAGCCGTATCGTTATCGAATCCACGATCAAATACACGATCAAATCCACGAGCGTTATCTGGGTGAGCGGTGAGGGGCGAAACAAACTCATCTGGGTTGTAGTTTTGCTGGATTGGTTCGAATGGTTGAGCGAATGGATCTTTCCGCCTGAGAGAATTGTTAAATCTAGGACCGTCAAATGGCAATTGTGAATACTTACTCAAAGAAGGCAGATCCAGATCGCCGAGTCTTGTTGTTCTTGTTTCGTCGACGTAAAAGGAAAAACACAAGAGTCGCAATCAGAGCCAGACCTGCTACACCAGCAATCGTTCCTCCTGCCACCGTGCCCACATTTGCTTTTGACCCTGTTGGTGGTTCTGCAGATGATTCAGGAGCACTGGCTGGTGCCACTCCACCAGCACTTGAACCTGCGCCAGCTCCCAGAGCTGCCGTGGCKGTTGCTGCTAAAATACCATTGCTACTACCTGTAGATGATATTGCAGCATCGAATATCACTCCTGTAAAAACCACTTGGAGTCTCATATCGGTTGGTTTGCCAACGTAGTCYGTCGATATGGTCGTTGCSGCGGCGGAATCRCCACACGTATATTGATAATATTCTCCCGGATATGTGTTTCGGTAACATTGAGCMGAACTTGGGCTACAGAAGTATTAGCTKGSTCAATTCGACCTGGTTCTTTCCACTCACCACATCGTGACGCCGTTGTTTATMKTGTTRCCGTTTGGCGACCATCCGCTACTCAAATCGTCGATACAAGTCGTGTAAACTCCCTGAGTACATGCGCCTTCCGTCGCACAACACCCGACATATCCGTGTATYGTATCGTGAATACAAGATGATCCGGCCGAACACTGCACGGGCGACGCTTGATTTCCACCCACCCAGCCACATACCGCGACATCCACCGATGCTCTCTTGAATAATTTCGCCGGATCTTCAGGTACACCTGTCGGCCGCGGCGACCATTCATCTGCTCTGTAGACCAGAGTCTGCACCGGTTCATCCCAAGGCATCGCATCTGTCAACCCCAACACCAGCGAGAAAAGAAGCGCAATCGACGAGGGAGGCATCGCGAAGAGATTGTTMCGCATCGCGAATCAAGGGAAAAGAAACAAAAGGAGACAGAAATACAACAACGGCAATGTTCACAGCGACAGAAAGAATGATGTGTTCGTGAAGGAAAAGAGATCCAAATCACATCAAGTGCGAATCAAGTGCTCGCCGCGCCGTCGTGGCTGTGGATCTGTGACGGGTTCATGGAGTTTAGAGCACGAGGGTTGAATCATCCTCCTCGAGGAGAAGGAAAATGACCGATTGGCTGCCATGAATGCCAACGTCCATTTCAGACGAAGGATCAGACGGGAAACAAGCCGCCCTTACTCCGTAGATGCATATGGCGTGCGGTTATCCGGTGCTGTGATCCTGCTCACGCCTTGTTGGGTGGTTTTGACGAGGGGCAGTGCTGTGCCTGACAGGTACAGTACTGTACTGTCGTTCGCATCGCGAAGAGTACGGAGTATAGTTAATTTCAGTTGGGACCTGGCGTGTACAGAGTAGTGAGTGGGTGCACGAAGCAAGGAAAGCAGCGAAAGTTAAAGGAGATTCGCACGAGAACGAGAATATACTTCGTACTATGCTTCATGATATCCCGCCCGATGTTTCTCCTGGTTGCGCGAGGCGCCAACGGGCCAAGTGTTTGACGCTCTATGTTGGGTGGGGTCCGAGACCATCAATCTATTTTGGTCCCCTAGCCTCAGCCTCCCTAGTAAGCCGATCGTGCGACATCGAATGGTCTCCCCGTCTTTCGGACGATCTAATCCTTAGGGTTCCCTTTTCACACATATACATACTATTAGAACACCTCACGAAGGCCGGCGAAGACGGATTCTCTTACCTGTACGCGGTGCCGGCTACGAACCTGTATTTTCATATACAGAGCTAGAAGAGAAACGTAGTGTTATCCCTATCCTTCCACGTACAGGCTCGTGTACTCTGTATCGTGGTGTTACTGTATAGGCTGACGCTTGAGGTGAAAATTTTTTCGCGTACCGACCGATGGTTTACTCTCTTCTTAGAAGAGAGGCGCGGGAAGCCTCTACAAATTATAGATCCCTAAGAAAGCTAGTATACGGCGATTA
>QYAH01000704.1:0-26604 GCA_003988945.1 Chaetoscypha palmicola
TAATTACTCTAGGTTATAACGACCTTATTAATAGAAGGTCTTAGTCTATATCTAATAAGGATTATTCGGGAGAGATCTAAGAAGACGTGAGAGTATATCTGTATTTAAGATAGTATTATAAGCCTTAGTAAGCTTAGTTTAGTATATTTATATTCTAGCTATAAATTAACATATTTTCTCCTTTCCGGGATTAAACTTTAAGGCGTAGAAGTCCTCCCTCGCTCTATTAATAAAGATAGTGTTAGTTGACTTATTAAATACTTTATAATTATCCTATATCCTAGCGGGGTCTTGATTCCTAGAGGACTCCTTAATATAGGACTAGAACGTGGTTAGTATAGAGGTACTTAAGAGACGGAGTATAATAACTTTACGTAAGTTATAGTTAGCTACTAGAGGTACGCTAATAGGCTCGATCTCCTCCCTCGTAACTATTTTATACGCTCTATTAGTAGATAGAGCTATCTCTATTCCTTATACCTATTAGCTATAGTTATTACTAGTAAGTAGTAGAACTTTTCCTTCCTTAAGAGTAATAAATTCGGTAACTTTAAGAATATTAGCTATTACGTTAATCGAGGGGTTAAAGAGGTTTATATAGTAGAATGAAGTTCTGAATAGTAGCAAGTTAGTAGACGGCGACGAGACTTCTAATCTGTTAAGAATTGAGTATGTGTGTGTATAGATATCTTATTAATTGTAAAGAGAGAAGCAACTATAGTACAGATTTGAGTATAAGTCTCTGCACTGCGCACGGTCATGCAGGCTTAGTAAGCATTATTTCAACACAGTCTACTGGCCTCCTGAGATACATAAATAAATGCCAGCATAGAGTGGCAATCAGGTGTCTACTAAACATCACAGACGAATGTACGAGTATATATGTATAGAAACGCCAGCCATAAACAGCTGATACATCTGAGCGATTACATAATATCAAATAGGCAATTAAGGGCTGCAGAGAGCTTACACTTGATTACTATGAGAGTCTGCCTACTTAAACTATCTATGTGGATGGTAGTAAAGTGGTACTAAACTGAGTCAGAACGGGACTATTAGAGGGCTTTCAGTATCGATCTGATAGATTCTACGGCCTAGCATAGATCTGCAGAGTATTCTTAATGTCTGTTTTATTTGCTACGAGAAGCTTTACGTTTATAGGGAGTCTGTCAGTGGCAGAAATGGTTTACTATATTAAGGCTGAACGGGAATGGGACTAGCTCCATACCGTAAAAGCGACAGTGAGGCAAAATCAACCACAATGCATTGTATACTTTGTCACGTTTTGTCACGAGTTCGCTTTCAGCCGCCGCGGATTGATTGGTGTAGGGCATTGAAGATAAGATAGCAGCCAAGACTTCCAGTTGCAGGTACTAGGCACTCGATTGGGCGGCAAGCGCCTTTTCACTGCTGGTATCCGGACTCCTCAATTGTTGACTCATTGATATTTTATTTGGCCGTTTGAGGAAAAAGGGTCTGTTATCCATGTGTTTGATTTCCGAGTGGCTCAATGGGGAGCATCCAATTCGATCATGTTTCGGCTACCTATCAGTCAAGTTACACAAACGCATGGGCTTCTATCTGGGGTCAACTATGCCTGTCATTAGCTTTCAGGGTCCAGTGCCATGACCCTCCCGTGAAGCCTTTCCATATCTCCTCAATTCACTTCGTTTTCAATTTTCACTCAACATCAGCTTTTAAGAAGTATACTTTACCCAGAGAAGCAGTCGAGCAACATGTCAAACATACGAGATATTCAGGCAACCATGGAATCGTTGGGGCATTCTCGAGAAGGAAATGGATCTAAGAAGTTTTGGAGGGCCAAGAATGCTGCCATAAAATTTCGCAAAGATTATACGAAAACCTCCATTCCCTCGAAGACCTTTCCCATCGAACCTACTCACGCCGTTGCCCTCGAGTGTGCTAGAAGCTTTCTAGACAGTAAAGAAGGGGGAACTTGTTATCCAGTATACATGGGAAGCGAGTTTCGAAAACAAGAGTATTGCTTCTACCTCCTACATGCCTGACGTCGTCCCRCTAATGAATACAGCGTCATCAGGCTACTTGCAAAATTGATGTGCGAACAAGAGATTATCTTTCAACTCAACGAGAGCCAAAAGTTGAACAGACTACCGTGAGTGTTCAGTGTATTTTAAGATCCATTCAAAACTAAAGAAATTGGCAGAGCAGCATTACCCCTGGGGACTCGCACTTTATCTGCTTCACCGGACATTGTAGGGGAGGCCGCACCGCTATCAATGTAATTCTGCTGTCTGATAACATGGACTGATCTGACACGGTCTTAGAGAGGTACAGGAAAATATTCAAATCCATCTCGACTATGTTTATCCGATGTATGGCCATCCACAGTTCCCAGGTGCAAACAAGAAGTGGTTCACAGATGTAAGCACAAATCCCAGATCGGAGTTTCTCAATGCTCACTTGTTGGCAGCCTGACTTCAGTTTCCGCCGCACCGCGTTTGCAGAAATCGACCCGTTCAATTATCGTTATCTKCATGAACGATGCTTGTATAGACCTCAAAATGACCAGGTTTTGACTTCATTTGCCATCAGCGCAGCACAATATTATAGAGTTCCTATACCTGTTTCGGATATCGTGTTGGCAAAGTTAGCCAAGTTCATCAAAAGTACGGCGAAGCATCTCTCGCAAAGTGATGGCTATGGTCTCCTTGACATCGGATCTAGAATCACTTGTAAGACTCCCGAGTTCGAGCATGCGTGGCGAGTCAGGAGATTCGAATGGTTGAACAAAGTCCACAACGGCGATGCGAGCAAGGTGGCAGAGTGGGTGGACAACGGGCCTCAACTATCTACATCTGTTCGATGCTTTAATGAACCGGTATGCTTCCTTCTCTATACTAAAGACGGATCTAAAACCCTGTCAAGGACAGCCGGCCAGTCCACAATGGCGAGCCGAAGCGGAGGAGATTGAACACCGAATGCCCTACTTTGCCAGATGTTATATACACTAGAAGTACGTATACGCGAACAACTGATGAATCGGCAGATCCTGAGCCTATAATTGTAGGTCATTTTCCACCATCGATCTCAAGTAATATCCTAACCTTTCAATCRCAGAARCTGGAGCCGGAAGAGATTGCTTCCAACAYTTCCYACCCTAAATCGASTCCTGGCTTCCAATTCGATTATGCAAGACCGCAACCAGCTAGTAGTGTACAGCCTACTCTATTTAGGAGCTTTTCGGGGGAGTCCCCAGCAGCTCAATCGTCGTCATATCGAAGTCAAGCCTCGGGGTCCATGGTGACCATGGAGCCAGAGATTCGAACCAACCATCCTTATAATAGTGCATTCTTTGGTTACAACCCATCAACGCTCTTACATTCAGCAAGCGACCAAGTAGAAGATTATCCCTTTCAAGGATATCAATTGCCTGAACAGTCATTTCGACAATCTTCTTCTCGTCTTACATCCGGCAGAGTATCAGGAATGAGTTCACAAGAAACCTTGTCTTCCGAAATAGTTGACAGCTCAAATGAACCATCTTCGGTCGAAAATATTATGCCTAGATCGTTACCTAGCCGATCGCGCCTAGAATCTCCCTGGGGTGAATCTTCACCTAGACCACTAGAGCGCCCCCAGCCTACGGACACAAAAGTTGCTTCTAGCTCAAGACGCTCTGTCTTTTCATCTTCGGAGACTTATCAAGCGCCAGGAACTCTGTTATCTACAGAGAGAATCCCACAAGAGATCGGTCAGCGKGAGAGTGCCGAGTATAGCCTTAGTGGATCCTTCCCAGGWTGTCGCGAAATCATYGCGCCCCGCCCAG
Source organism: Chaetoscypha palmicola (assembly GCA_003988945.1). Taxonomy (NCBI): domain Eukaryota; kingdom Fungi; phylum Ascomycota; class Leotiomycetes; order Helotiales; family Helotiaceae; genus Chaetoscypha; species Chaetoscypha palmicola. The sequence goes on from QYAH01000704.1 coordinate 3,809, forward strand.
AGTCTAGCACAGAGCTAGTCCGCGTCCTTGAAGATAGTCGACCACAGAAGCCCAAACTTCTTTTTGCAGTCCAAGATCGTACCGGTTTCCCGGATGACGATAATCCCATCGAATCTGCCGAGTTCTTCCGAAAGGATCTCAGCCATCTTTTTGCCTTCATCTGCCAAAGATCTGGGATGAATCTCAATCAGCTGAACAAGATTACTTTTAATTCGAGGTGGGATAAGTCTTATCAGATCATAGACAAATCCAAGGGGGAGGAGACCTGGTTGAAGGAAAAGAAGAAGCTTCGAGAGTTATTCCAGGCTGCAAAGTCAGAGTGGCCAGACCACATGTCTTTCACGGTGTGGGTTCGGTGCGGGGACCGGAGTCCTAAGACAGCAGGAATGAAAGGAGGTGAGGATGAGGATGAGGAGGACTGAGAATGTGACGAGGAAAGGTCTGTATATTTAGTAAACTTCTTTCGTTAACGAATTAAATTTTTTTACATTGATAAGAAGAAAATCATGATTCGGCGTCTTGACTCACTATGTAAGCTATCTGATTAAAGCAGCAGTTTTGGCTTCCCATAAACAGACTGCATCGTTGTGTGATCTCTTTAGAAATGGTCGCAAAGTACTGCGGCGTAGAATGCCACAACGGTCCCTTTCACTTCGTGGCATCCAAGATCACATCTGCGCGAACCACACACTCGGTCCACCCATGTCAACAGAAATTTTCAGCCACCAACACTTTCCGACTGTTTGTTCTTTAACGTTAGCTCCACTCATGAGACAGCCTATACCAATAGATTCCCTTAGTCGTATACGGGATAGTTGCTAAGGAAGTCAAAGCGTTGATGCCTACAACTTCTCGCCAAGGCCACCCTTGCTGGTACGTAACTTTCTCCCACACCTGTTGGCATCAAAGACTGGTGGAGTTTGAAAATGGAACTTTAAGGCGGTCAGTTGCTTCGTAGTTGATAAACGGGAGGAATAAGCTTGTCTAGTGGTAAACTTAAGTATCTTCGGTACTCCTGTCAAGGGTAGCTGATATGACAATATTCACAGCGTGCTCGCATGGCTATTCGACAGATTTACATGTATGACTGCTCTCAAACGAGTGCAAGTCTTCTCAATTATTAGGATAATCATGTAGTTGGCAGCACGTTGAAAAAAAACAAATAGAGGTCTGTTCCGTCGTACTTATGATATCTGGTACTTATGAATACCATAAATACTATATGGTATTCCTAGATACATCGTGGTATTCCGGAATAACGTGGCTTTAAACCCTTTTGGGTACTATCTGGCGCTCATGATTACCAATGTATGCAACTACATAGATGTCTCAGGTGTAACAGATTTTAAATCCTTAGCCTTGTCGCCGTAGCGTAACACAGCACCAAGCCACCTATCGATCCTTGTCAAATTACCCATGATGAGATCTTGCTGCCGAGATTTAATTTCAAGATTCAGACAGGAGTAAGCGTAAGATTCGACTAACTGGTTTGAGTGCTTTAAGAAATCCATTGTTGGGCGACCCGGGATGTCAGACGACGTGGGAGATCGATTAGGTTGGGAATGGTATCATATTGTAGTGCCCATAGGTACTGCACGGTGCTCATGAAGCGCGTATTATTCATCAACGTGATAATTTACTCCTAATCACTACGAGTTGCGAGTTCCACGGAACACATCGAGCTTCCATGCTGTTCTCAAAATAAATCTCAACTCGCGCTGAGTGGGCTATTTTGTTACTTTCTGAGAACACCATTGGGTCTATCTTTCTCTGGGTATCTCGGTTGAATACAATGGTCTTGCTAGCCACTTGTATCTCGCGAGCAAGATTGACTAGAGTGGAAACATTACTTGCTCAAGTACTTAAAAGACAGGAATGATCCTGAGTTGCAATTCATCTCTCCAGGGAAATCGCTCAAGGGACGAAGGGACTTAAGTACTTAAGCACTTAGAAAACCGAGGACGCATTGCGGGAAACATGCTCTCTCCTCGCTAAATCTTAACTTTTCAGGGGGTTGGCATAGGTTGGCTTAGTGCGGTCGCTTACCGATATCCAGCAAACGTCCACTAGAGAACTCCTCATCTTCTGCACGCTACTTTGTATGCTTCCAGTTCAACAATTTCRTCACAACATGTGTGCGGTATCCTCGGACGTCGCACGCAGAGCCCTTATATATTTCTCAGAAGTCAGACCGTTGAATTCACACTAGATACACGCATCTGCGCAAATCTTTCGCCCAATGCCAAATCTTCCACGGTGAGCAAAGAAGAAACTTTCCCCAAATACAATCTAACCTCCAATCCTACAACCCCCTTCATCTCCACCCAACCCTCTAACCTCACCAACTCCCCGAATACGTATCCCACCTAGAAGTTTCAGCCGTCGACACGCTCGCCAAAAGTCAGCACTCAAGCTGCTGACTCAGAGATCGCACCACCGAGCATCAAACGCCGTACTTTTAAACATCGTCTAAGCTGACATGCTTAGCTTGGCCTCAGCCTCAGAATCCAACAGGACGCACGCCACGCGATGGAATCTTCGATTGTGCACCTATGAATGATAAGCATTTATGCATAATTGAGATGAGGAGGGATGGGGTCGCCGAGAGCGTGGCGTGGCTGGCTGAGTTGGGGGGAGGATATAAGTATGGTGGGGTTTGCTTCGCGATGAGGGGGAAAGCTGTCGATAATTTTCTTGTCGCAGGAATTAATTTATTTTCTAAGCGCTGAATATCACCTTCATATCAGCGTACACGTCGTTCTCATATTCAAATTAATGACATCTACTACTTCATATTCTTGAATTAGCAAAGAAAGCGCATCGATGCATTTCATCCCAACAAGCAAACACCCCCACATCAACAAGATGTCCTATCCCCAAAGTCTGCGTCTAGACACAGACTTTCACGGCGGCAAACCAATCACGCCCTACCAAGAGAAAGCATTTCTCTATTTCCCAAAATTCTCATCTAATTCAAACCTCCAGTACCTGAGCAACAAAATGACCCCGCGCTAGAAGAGATCCGAGAGTGGAGAGAGCGAGCGTCTCAAGAACAATCAAGAACAGCAGGGAAGAAATACACATCCAGACTCTCCCATCAGGCCCCGCGACGGAAATCTAGTAAAGCCGATGGGGCGAATGCAGGAAATCATGAGCGCGGTAATAATGAGGAGGAAGTCGAATATTCGGATTCAGAATATGGCGATGACAATTACCCGCCTGAAACACCTATTAATCGTTTAAAGACGAGCACGGATAATGGAACCGAGAGAGAGGATGATGAATGGAGTAGCGACGTAGAGGACGAAAACGAGGGGGCAGAGGTGCCCGAGGAGGTGGAAATCTGGAAAACTCAATACGTGCCAGAGAACATTGAGGAATTACTTTCGTACCAGAATGCAGATACGAGTATCGAAGAGCCAGACTTCGAAAACTACGATCACGGGTATGAAGAGAGAGTCAACCTTTTAGGCTTATAACGCACCGCAGAGGTGGAGAGTGTAAATATGAGTATGTAAATATACTAAACCCGTCAAACAAGCACGAAGTCCCTCGATTCAAGCATACAGCTTCCATCATCGGCGAATAGCTCTCCGTACATAATGCCATGCACATACGCCTCCCCGACAAACTCCCACGTCTCGGTGTCGCTGTCTTCTGCGAGCTGTGGTGCTCGTCGTAGCACGTAAGGGAATTTCGCGCCTCCTAATCCTACGAGACCCGATTCAAGCATCATACCGCGACGGAAACCTTGCCAGCCGAGCATGTTGTAATAGCTATTCGTGTCTTTGTCCCCAGTCTGTGGCAGTTCGGGGTGGTCGAGATCATCCATCACGCCCGTCCATCCTCGTTCCAGACGGCTGTATCTGCCGTCTTCGTCTTTTACAGCGCGGAAGACGGAAAAATCGGGGGCTTCTTCCATGTCGGCTACTGGGAGACGGTAGTATGCTGATGAGCGGTCGGCGGGGTTGGGGTAAGGGTCTAGGAGAGATTCGATTTCGAGCTTGAGATCTGAGGCGCGGCAGAGGAGCTGCAGAGATGAGAGGTGGTGTGAGAGGTCTGGGGTTGACTTGTCGGCTGTTTGGGCGTGTGGTGTGAAGGCGACGAGGCTTGTGTGTTCAATCTTAGAGAGAATGTAACCTTTGAGGTGGAGATGTTTGGGATTGGCCGTTGTAGAGGAATGCTGGGGGATAGGGCTGGATGTGGTGGGAGGAGAGGGAGTAGATATATGGAAGGACGTCTCCCAGGGTAGTTGATTGCTCGGGCGTAGGATTTGGTGGCGCCAATCTGTGACCCATGCTATGGCAGACTGTCAGTTTTCACCTACTTCGTATGGTGGGTGACTTGGGAACGTATTAGGAGCTTACTTGGAAGGTCGGATTGGCCGGTAGGAGTGATTGAAGCAGGGCCGTGGTAATAGCCCTGGGCAGAGTTCCGTTGGGTGAAAGCCAAGAGGTCAATGTTACCTGCGTAGATTATWGTGCGTGCCTATTCGAATAAAATTAGMTACGAAGCYYCGAACCTGTTCTTCAATCTTGGACTTGATAGAAGTTGGGAGGATCTTTGGGTGGAAATGTCGCATGTAGATATCTTAGCCCATTTGATGTCCTTACTGTTATGCTAAGCCCCATAACAATGCACCGCAGACATGGTATAGATTTGTTTTCGAATATTAAGGCTTGCATCGAGTCCTGCACAAGAACGAATAGAARAAACACTTACCACCATAGTGTAGACTTCAGCACAATCCTTGGTGTATTCAGGCACAATTGCCAAAGACTCCTGTTCACCAACTATGCCCAACAGGGCGAATACTCTATCCCTCGGGTCGGTAGCGTGTACCCTAATTCCAACTTGTGTCTTCGCTAATAGTCTTATCAAGAAAGACCGTGAAGCTTCGTTCACGTGGTATTGCCGTCTCATGGAAGCGATGAACGTGGCACGAGGATCAATGGCTAATTGGCAGATGTTGACAAAATGGGATCTTAAAGTAAGATGATTACTGGGATCGTCGTCGGCCGAGAGTTTGGCGTGCAAGTATTCGATTAGATGCATCCGCATCAGATTGCAATACATGAGTGCTGCGTAGAAATGTCTGAAGGCAATTCTTTTCTTTCCGTGATACAAATTGAGTTCAGTCGATACGACGACCTCTTGGAGGATCCACACTCTTTGCCAGTATGGTCTTTGAAACATTTGCTGACACCCTGTCAAGAATTCGATGGTTTCTGAAAATTTGTTCAAAGCTTCTTCGTATAACGGATTTAGTGAGGAGTGAACTTCTGCAACTGTTGTTTGGTACTCATCGGAATCGGCCGGAAGTCCTGCCATCTGGATCATCAGGTCAAATATAGAGTTACTGACAATGTACTTGCCAATTCTATCCAGTCTGGAGAGAATGAGGTCAGCATTCTACCGGTGGTAGAAAATCATCTTTAGAACTTAAAGGATCAAGAAAAATATTTCCTCATCTCTCGTAGCTTTACAATCGAGATGGTCAGTTCTTGCAAGTATTAAAGACATTAGTACATAACATACAGAAGATCGACTCACTCTTCAACAGTTCTATCACTAAGGTCGTCCGGAGGTCCCAGCCAGAGGATGGTATTACCAGCATCTTTATATATATCTCKCATCTGCATAACCTGCTCTCCTTTTTCGTCATCGTCGGATTGATTGATGCACAAAGCATCTACCCAGAGAGTTGTATCATCGTGATCGTCCCTGATGAATTGCAGTGCTTCGAAAAGATTCTGTGTCACTTGAGTGGACACGCCGTTGACCGAGATTAGGCCCGTCTTGCTTGGATCGCCCCATGTGTAGGAGAGCGCTTGGTAGGCTGGTTTATCGTCACGAAATGCGTGGTAGAGCTCGCAAGTGATGGGCGCACTAAGGTCTGCTGAATTGTCCTGTGATMTTGACGACGGTGGTGATGGTTGTCTCCTAGATGCTTCGATTGAGAGGAGTTTCAGAAGACGAAATTCGTGGCCGACCGGACCGAGGGGTGTATAAATAGGCATCCTGAGCCTGGGCTCCAGTATCAGAGAGACTGAAGCTTTTTGAAGTATCGGTCTGCATTTAATTCGCCTTTGCAACAAGGTTCAAGCTCAAAAATAAAACATCGTGGGAGCCTCTCTAGCGTTTGTGTTGTGGCTTGCTCAGCTGAGGGAGTGCATATTGGTGGAACCATGACTGCTAGCGCACCCTAGACATGCACCCCAGTATACTCATCAAACGATTCACAGTGTGATAATGGCGGAAGGCGAGCTGGAAATTGCAAACTTGGAGTTCACTTTTCTATCGCCTTCGAATTGCATTGCCATGCCGGTCGACTTGTGGTAGCTTCGCTAAGGACACTAACATGCCTTTGATATCCACTTGTGGCAAAGCAATTGCAATTTAAACCCCCCTGTACTGCAAAACTCTGAGAGTAAGGACTGATAAGTCTGTCAATCGTGATGCGGCATCATAGATGAGTCTGAGAGGTAGTTTGTGATCTTGGAGTGGAAGGGTCTGATCATGCAGGTGTCCGATACTGTGCCGATGATATACCTTGTAGATCCCGATAAAGCGTGCGCTACTACAAGTTACAACGGACAATCGTTAGAAATACTTGAGGAGTTGGCATTGGATCAATCATGCACTCAGTCACATCTCCATTCGATGCCGTCTGATTATCGACTGAGTTTAGTAGGAGAAAAAGGCTCTTGAGATGCATCAAGCGAATTCGCACTTTAGGATAAGAAGACCACGGTCTCGGATCATTCGATAATCTGGAAAGAAAAGGAAGTCGCGACGCGAGTCTAATCTACGACCTCACTGCACACACAAGCTTAGTTAGCTTCACGTGATGGTCTTGTCTAGGTAATTGCGCTTTGGCGTCGAGGCCACAATCTTTATCCTAGAAAGTATCAACGCCTCTCGAACCACAACACCAGCGAASGACAAGTCGACGCGCGATCTAGAGCATCACAATTGTGTGGAGTCGATTGATTATCTCATCTCACGATACTTTGATATTTCGATACGCGGTGCAGCTCGACGCGTTGGCATTTTTCTACCGTCGTCGAGGTGTCCTACGCTTACTCCTTACTCCTTACTACAGTACCCAAGTATCCACACGTAAGTCAGGCTTTTTCCTCTCCTAGCACCTAGCAACAATCGTTTCTCGACGAAGACACCGCCAGCACACAGCATGGCCTCTTCAAGACATGTCAAGATGCGCTTCATCGTCGGCCCAATCCTTTGAAGCATCAATCGAGACCTATCTCGATACCGTGCAGCACAGCGATCGCGTTGGTCGCCTCGAATTGCATTACGAATTGCTTCGTACACCAGCCAGCATAGTAGGTCCGGGCGCCGAGGCGGGATAACGGCTAGGATTCATTAAGATGAGCTGTCTCAATCACCACCACCACTACCATGGTCATCGCATTCGTTCTCAAACAATTCTCGCATACGATGGTTTACACGGCTAATCAAAGTCGCAGATCAGGTGCATTTCCTAGTATCACGGCTCTAATGTCAACGAGTCACTATAGTGCACAGTCTCGTGTTGTCTAACGGTTGCACCTCATCAACCCCCCGGATTTGCCACTCTTCAAATTGACAATGTCTTTCGTTCTACCATTTCCAAAGATCACCGACCCTGGATACGGTACTGTCGGGGATTTGTGTGGCTATTTAGGCTATCCTTCCACCTTGGACCATGGTCGCAAGGGATCAAAATTGGCGAACGCTGTACTTCGTTATCGAAAGCGTATAGCCGCCGCCAATGCAGACCTCCCACAATGCCCTTTGGACAGTGAGACCCCGGAAGCTCTGATGTACGCAACTAGATTCCTGGCGGATAATCGTGATTTCTTCGAGCCGTCAGAAGAAGCCGAGGAACGTGGATGGCCGAGCTTACCTAAGGACGAGCAGAAGTAAGAGATATCTTCACTCTCGTGACGCATCACTGACTTCATCAGAATTATCAGTGGCCTCAAGAAGCTTATTTGTCTCCAAGAGTACTTCTGGCGTCGAAATCAAAATTATTTCCAGAAGCGAGATTGGTGGGTCTCATTGGCCCAGCTTTGCGGCCTATGTTACTAATAGGGCCCAGGGACCAGGAGCACAATCCATTAGGATCAACAGAGGAGCCTACTAATAATTCAAACACTGGCTCAGGGAGAGGCTCTTCGAAGAAGCGTGAGGAAGATGATGGGTCAGCCACAAGAGATCCACCTCGTCGCTGTATCATGCTGACATCAATGTAGGATCGCAGAACACATATTAGAGAATATCGTGGTCCATCTCGAGTATGCATATCCCCTTGAAGGGTTTCCTACCATGTCTACTGCTTGGTTATTTGAGGTATGATTGTGGAAATGCCCGAGACCTGTCCGCCTGAACTCGAAATAATGAGTCTGCAGCCCCTGAAGTTTGTCTATGGTAAGATCAATCCGAAAAATGTGGACCCATTCGCCGTTCGATACATGCATGAGAGAAACATCTACAACACGAGTGACACCGCTGCTCTGGATAAATTTGCTGCAGACGCGATGAAGCAATATGCACATCTCAACAATAAAACCGAGTTCTTTCGACAAATCCGAGATCGATGCGAACAGATTGTATTCAAGTTTGCCGAATCGTGGATGCCGTGGGATAAAAACGGCTACGGCTTCCTGAAAGAAGTAGACGGGTTATATTACAAAAGTCCTGAATTCGAAAAGGCATGGACGCTTCGTCGGGTAAAGTGGCTTCAAAAGGTTCATTCTGGTTCTAGTAAAGACTTGATTGAGTGGTCGGATGTAGGGATTTCAGCTGGAGGTGCTGAACAAACAGGAACAACGCCGCTGAAACGAGTAAGCTATGTCCTCAATATCGTGTACTCGCATATTCTAGTGTTAACATGTTCTAGGGCTTTACTGCTGTCAATCACTCTGCGACACCTAGAGGTAGAGCTGGTAAAAAGCGTTCACGAATCGACCTCCGAAGATCATCGCACCATTCTCGTGATCGTGAAGGAGTAGCTCAGGATCAGGAACAGGAGGAAGAGAGTCTGCAAGATGAAAGCACCATTGTCGTGGTAAGTCATCATTAGTATCTGGCAATTTCACACTAAGCATAGTCTCCCAGAACAATGCCAGCACACCAAATGGAGAATCGCCGTCGATCATGGCTTCGTCCGCGCCTTTCAAGCCATCTCCAAAAAGTCCTAGCCAGCTAGAGTCTTTAGTTGATATGGCCCAAACTTCGTATCGTGGCTACCAAGCCTTGTCATCTAACCCAGAAGTTCCACTACCACTATCAGCGCCTACCGCCCCACCTACATCGTCATCTCGAGCCTCGGTAGGATTTACACCCGTCAATGGAAGATTTAGCCCACATCATCATGCTAGCGTTCCGGCCCCTTTCGTGCTCAAGTCTACAGCGTTGAGACCACATGAGCACATGATGAATGGCCCTGCTGTTCCCTCACCAGCTATTGAACCTGCACCTGCACACTCACATATCTCCGCACAAGGACAGATGTACCACCCTGCGAACCCACAAGTCGCTCCTCAAGTTGTATACCAGATGGCTCCGTCCGTCGCCACCTCCATGGAGCCGTTCAGAACTGTTCCTACCGTTCCTACTGTTCCATCGACGCAAGCTGCTGCGCCGGACAGATTCCTGAGTCCATCCCCTGACAAGGAAGTACCTTCAGCTAGCAATGTTAATAGTATCTCGGCGCATCCTCAGGATCCTACATACGCTACATCATACAACACTAATGAGGCGCCAGTCGTATACCAGTCAACTCCAATCAATGCCAATCCGCTTAACATGCAGGCTTATGATGCTAGAAATACCCCACAAGTCTACAGCGCTCATCAATCTCCATACGCTGATCGAAAACCCAGCACTCCTCACACCGTCAACACCAGCATCGATCTGGGGAGATCATCCCTAAGCACACCTGTCGAATCTAAACGCCCCGTCCTACAATTCGCTATCCAAGACGAGAGCGGAGTTCCTGACGACGCTCCAGAATCACTCTTCTCTAAGAAGCAGTTCTGGGATATGGATCTTGGCACATTATTTACCACCGTCTCGCACAAATCCGGCAAACCTTTAGAAGAACTAGCTCAACTTACCTTYCGCTGTCAATGGGAGCCCGCTACCTTTGTCGTCAGCAAATTCGCTGGCGAGGATGCTTGGAAGCGACAGAAGAAGAAGATGAATTCTTTGTTTATGAGTGCACAAGCTGAATTTCCYGAGGARACGTCTTTTGAAGTCTGGGTACTGAGTGGTGATCGGCTTTCGAAAAAACAGAAGAAGATTGATCCGGAGGATGATGTCGATTGAGCTTACTAGTTTGCTCTGGAGCTGGTTTGTGGAGATGTAAGATCTTTATCCGTTTCTCTTTGGCTTCTCGGAGATTTGATGTTATTGAAGCGTCATTCTCGTTTTTTTCGTTTCGTTCTATTTCAATTTTTTGTTTCGAGAGGAGTTTGAAGGGATATCAAAAGGTTATTTGTGCGTTTTCTCAATTTTCTTGTCTCGTTGGTGCATTGTTCGATAATATCCGAGAGCGAAAGGAGAAGCAAGCGAGAGGCATGGATGAGAACGAGGGGTGGAATTCGTATTCATTGGCGTGGTGGTCTGTAATCGTAGACTGCGGACAGGAAAATATGCTTAAGATGTAATGTACATGTGTGCACTGATTCGGTGACTGTGTCTGTGTTTGTGCCTGGGATGACATGAACTTTGAGAGAGGAGTGATGGTGAGTCGCGATTAGAGTGGGATCAACGTGTGCTGAATTAGAATCGAGGTGATACCTCTAGACTTTATCAGTATGCAGACCTAACGCAAGTAACGTTTTAGATGATGTTAACAGTTTAGCCATCGGATATCTGTTCCGTGTTACTCGTGAATTCTAGTGTTTATGAATACTATATAGTATTTATAAGTAACACAGAACGTAAATATTCCTATTAATTAATAGAGTGACATAATTAACTAATTAACTAATCTCTACTCTATCGCCTAGTAGTAGGTTTATTAAACCTATTAAACCTAATAATTATAAGGTTATCTATCCTCTTTCTCTTATAAGTTATTTATATAACTTTCTATAATTATACTTCTTATAGCGCTTAAACTATAAATATAAATTAATAAATATTAATAATAGCCTAAATTAGGTAGTAATCCGATGTCAACTCGGTTATAGGTATAATTATAAGGAATTAAGTATAATACTAAGGAGTAATATAATAGATAGATAATACTAAGAATTAATTAATTTACGACTAGAGGAACTATACTCTGTGTTACTCGTAAGTACTATATAGTACTCGTAAGGCCGTATTATTTACAAATACTATATAGTATTTATAAACACTAGAATTTATAAATACAACGGAACATATCCACCGCGACCACACCTATCGATGCTACGTTCCTCGGACACAGCACTATTAGACTCTACAGCGAGTCTGTCGCAACACTCGCCTGCTGGCGAATTAGTGATATTCGACCCTCGAGTAAAAAGTCATCTTCATGATATCTGAATATACTGATGAGTACGAATTGCAAGATCAGGATATCTCTTTTGAAGCACGGCACAAGATATTTAACCTGAGATATGATACAGCATACGACGATCTTACTACACGAGCAAAAAGGAGCAATGAGAAAAATCCACGCATCACCGTATCTATATCTTCAAACGCTAGAAAGCTACAGTGGGAAAAGTGAGCAACAATGATCGCAGCTCGAGCGATGGGAATTGCACTTAGCATGGCATGAGGGAGGGACGAGGGGAAGAGCTTGGTCGTCTTCAGTATCCTGCAGGATATGAATTTGAGATATGGATTTTGGGACCGGGATATGCTGGTAGGGCTTGGGGTTATGATGCTGGCGCTATGTGTGGGAAATTTGCGAACGCTGAGGAGGAGGATGGATGTACGGGGTTGAGATGGTGAGATACGCTAAGGTACCTGGGTATGCGTCATGGGCTTTGATGGGGGTTAGGAGGCAGGTGTGCGGAAATGAGGGAAGGGAGGGAGGCTGGGATATTGGGTATAGTTGAAAGGACGAAAAGGTGAACTGAGATACTGGGAAATAGTTCGAGACTTGGGAGACTTTCTTTTGATATTTTGGGAGACGTCGTACATGGAAAGCTATGAAGGAGGGGATATCTTGGATTGTAAGCATGTGGGGTGGGATCTGGAACGTGACAGGGGACTTTGTATTGCGTTGAGTAGATATAGACGCGGGGAGTGATGGAAAGATTGATGGGTTTGAGAGAGAGACTGACGGGGATTTTCGGAGAAACTGACGTGCGAGAAAACAGTATGCTTTGAGATGGACGGAGGGAGCGGATGCATGCGAGGAAGGTATATATAGTTCGCTAATCTCTAAGAAAATAAAGATGAGAGAACTAATAACTCTATGATATAGATGTCTTATTATGCTAAATTAAAGTTATCGGCTTGAAGAAATATTATGATCTTATTATATTTTCAATTCGGCATCCTGCCCTGATGATTTTCTAGTCGTTAGATTATGACGAAGATAATATGGGCACGGTTTGCAAGCTCTGAAAATATATATCGTTGACATAATTTTATGTCGAGGGAAACATTACCTTCTGAATACCTCACTCGTGTTTGTTCCGGTCCGTTTGATGTACTGTATTTACTCTATTCTTTATCGCATCACCTACCTTAGTACAATACTCGATCTCATATATTCATTATCTTAGCGTCTACACGGTCCGTATCTTGAACTTTATCGACACTTTCGCAGACTGAAAGCCTCGTTATCTCATCTTGTCTTCTAACCAGGGTTCTCAACGTCCGCTGGCAACTTTAGAAGACTCTAGATGCAACACGCCAGAGTCAATCTCGGAACTATCTATTTTCACCGTTTCGAAAACTAGCCCTATCCCAGAAATAGAATGGTCGGATATGAAGAAGATCATGTCAGACTATTGAATTAGTAGAGACGAGGAAGGAGAAGACTATCTAATTATCGGAGTGAGATAATAGGCAACGAGACATAGGCGATTGCCTAAGCGTATTAAACATTTAACACAGGTTAGATGTTAATACCGAGCGTGAACGGCTTTGACAATATCAAATATTTGTAGGAAGTGAAGGTGGGAGTAGAGCATATACCATCCCTTCTCCTCTCGCTCTTCACCTTTCTTTAGACAGTCAACTCCAACTTAACTTTTCAAATCTCGTACCCCTTCTTGTCCTTTCTTCATTCGAAACATTAATCAAGTACTCGACTACCTATCTCGCTACATCAATCGTACTTCCCGAGTTATTATCCTTTTCCTCTCTAGATGTATATTTAAACAATCGGAAACTATTAAATACCGCCTAGTGAGTATTCCCATCTTAATATATCTGTTTTATCTCCTTAATTACTCATTCAACACGTTGGTGAGAAGCGATACTAGAGTCTCCCTCGTAATAAAACACCGCGAGTTACATGCGCTCTATTGTATGATAACACCTGCGAATGGTAATTAAAATATACTGAGAACAGAGCTCTAGATTTGCCGCTTTGGCCTTTAATATACTACGAATTCTAGCCCGTTAACGTCGGGCTGCCGGCCAAACTACTTACGCACTTATAACAGCATAAAACTCTCGAGAAAAGGTAGACGAAAGAAGCTTACACCTCCTTAAATATCTTCAACCAGATTCACAGCTACGAAGCCATCTCCAGTTCCAGCTAGCTACACTAGATCGTCATCAAGCAAACCACCAGAAGTATAACACAAATACAAAATCAAAACCCAGACGCATACCCCAGCCATCTATCGAGGGATCTATAATAGTGCCTTCATTCAAGCCACCAAAAACGCGGACATCCACCCATCCATCCACAGCAGTCATTCCACCAATCCCATCCATAAATCAAAATCCCACATCTCATTCCCCCCTTCTCTTCCCTTCCAATCCCCCCCCTCAAACCCCGCCTCTCCTCACCCACGATGTCAAAATAAGCTTTCCGTCACCTCGTTCTTCATCCATACTTGCGCACATTACGTGCTCATTGCGTAAATGACGTGACGCATTACCGACCTCCCTGCATCCCCAGATCTCATCAACCTAATCTCTCCCGCTGCAAAATCTCCCGTACATATGTAGTGCAATTATCCTCCGAACGTTCATACCCCGGTGGTGATGCTAGTGGGGCGAGGGCGATGCGGGGTGTGCGGAGGGTTTACATAATCAGCCCTATGAGTGAATGCAGTTGGATGTTGAATTCGACTTGCTACCTTGCTTGCTTGCGCGCTTGTCGTGTGTGCTAGTTTAACTTTTCGCATTAGATTTAATAAGTCTTAGGGAAATGGGGAAAGTTACTTACGCACGCTTGGATGTGATGAACGCTAAGTGCGTTGTGCTATAGATGTTGAAATAGTGCTTACTAAGCCTGCATGACCGTGCGTAGAGCAGAGACTTACTCTCAACTTTGTACTGTAATCTCTGCCATCATCATCATTAATCAGACACACACAACTCAATAGTCAACAATAGATACCGATCAGACCCCAGCAAGAAATCCCAATCGCAGATCTGAAATCGGAAGATGTTAAGTCGTCGAAGATGAAGCGCTAGGCTAGCGATTTATATCTTCTCTCACCTGAAAACTATCGGGCGAGAACGGAGTTAGCAAATCGGTCGCTGAGCGAAACTATATATGCCATCACGGAACCCTCGGTTGCGACATACACGTGCTGGGAAATGCGTGATAGCACACCTTATCTATGACGACGGCTTGGTTGCTTGTACTATTATTATCCTCTACGAATTCTTAACCTTACGTTGAGACACTGGATATTTAGGTAGGAAGCTCGATGCCAAGCCTGATAACCTGATGTTGGGACATGATGCATGTGACAATTACGCGGGATGTGGTAAGTTGGCGGGCAGATGAGTTGGGGAGTACGCAAGTGAACACACGATGAGAATTGTGTTTGAGCGCAGGAGGAAGACGAATCGTTGTATTTCACGCGTGAGTAGAAAGGCACGTAAGGGACTTAGTTCACTAGCTTGGGTAAGTATAGATCCAGTGCCCCAACGCCAGAAGCCGAGATTTGAAATAATGTACGACACGACACCGGGGAGAGTGGTGCGTTGCTTATTTACTAGTATCTACCCCGAGACATGCTTTCACGGAATCCGTCGTGCGACAACGCGCGTTGTGTGGGATGTATGACGACTTCGTGGCTTTGACGTGCGTCCCACACGTCGACGGATATAGATAGAATGAGAGTTTAGTCCTGCCGGTTTATGGATGGTCGTGTGAGGATGTGTTTAGCTCGTTCAATGAAGAAGGGAGTAGATGTAGCGGAGGGAGGGACGAGAAGGTGAGTAAGTACGTGATACTTATCACTGATTGATTTCTGGCATGTTTACCTTACCTGCCTACCTAACTACCGCCTTGCTTACCTACCATCTCACAGCTACGCTCACCCAAATTTATGGCTTCAGCCTCAGAGTACAATAATCGTTCCTTAATCCGCACGTTCATGTCATGTTATGACGCGTCAGGTGGTGTAGCGTTACATATCTTACCTATATCCATGCCATGGTCACAACTTCATCCGTGTCTCCTTGCTTAGCGAGGCAGGCAGGCAGGCAGTCAGACCTCGAACGTGTCGTATATGGCCCAACGAACAATGAGGTAGATATGCCTGCTCAACGTGTATTGCGCGGTCGTGGAACGTTTGGCTGGTAAGATCAGGTCACGACGTAAGTCGGTAAACCCTTAGACTTTTCATCTTCGTCGATGTCTTGACGACCCAGCGGCTCACCCCCACCCGATTCTCACATCTGTAATCGTTGATCTCACTCGTCTTATCGCGAGAAGTCTTGCTGCCTCATGCTCTTACCTCACCGATGGCAGAGTGGAATTTCAGTCGGCCACTCATCGGCGAGTAAGTGAAGATCTATCAAGATATGGCTCCTAGAGGTCTTTGAGATAGTGGCTGTGGATCAAGATTGCTAGAAGAGATTGAGCATCTTGTTGATCTCGGAAGTTGTTTAATATCTTGCGATAGTGGTGAGCGATCTTGATGAAGCAGCTCTATATCGTCTCGCCTTTAGCTCGACAGTCCCTACCCCCGCCCCCTACCTAATCCCCGAGTGGATCAAGATTAGCAGAAGAGATTGAGCATCATGTTGATCTCTGAAGTCGTTTAATATCTTATAATAGTAGCAGGCTAATAATTTCAAGTAAGTGAGCGATCTTGACGAAGCAGCTCTATATCGTCTCGCCTTTGGCTCGACAGTACTAGCAGCTGCCTCCTAGCCAATCCCCCTCGACAGTCCCTACCCAATCCCCTAAGCTGACGCGTAGACAAGTTCAAAGCACCAACAAACACCAATATCTCCATCCAATCCACACAGCATAATGCCCCCTCCCAATCCCCCAACGCAGTCGGTGACCCGATATGCGTTCTCGCCGCAAAGTATCTCGCGTTTGGTAGGGGTGTCGACACATGCCTTTTTGAGCCGCTTCGTCATGCGTGGTCATCTTCAGCTGGTGGTTGAGACGTCTGCAAGGGTTTCTTGCATTGTGAGGGTGTATTCGAGATGGAGATTGCTGTAATAGTATATTGACCCTAGTTATTATTATGTTATCTTGACGAAGCGGGTTTATATCGTCTCGCCACTCGGAAGGGCACTTGATGTGGACAGCTGGGTAGGGTTCTGCCTAGTTGATGTTTTCTGGGAGATGATATAGATAGCCCTGTAATAGACTTTTAAAATTGACCCTAGTTATTATTATGTTATCTTGACGAAGCGGGTTTATATCGTCTCACCTTTAGCTCGACAGTCTAACCCTAGGATGCTACCAAGTAAATTAAAGAAACATTCCGATAATCCCGACGAATAATCTCCACGAAATAACCAGATAGCCTAGCCCTGCAACAGACTTTCAAAATCAACCCTAGTTATAATTATCTCGACAAAGCAGCTCTATATCATCTCGCTGCCTAGCCAATCCTACAACACAGCACCTACACAAAACCTCACTAACAACACCTTGGGTTTCACAGATCTCTAGAATCGACCCTGTGTGCAGGAGATAATGCGAGGTGTGCGGCACCTGCGGTTGTACAGACTAGGAAAGAGATAGTATTATCTTAATAAGGCAGCTCTGTATCGTCTCGCCTTTAGCTCGATTCTCCTCGGGGTAGTGAAGAATTTTTGATGCTTCTTTTAGATAGTGTTGCTGATCTAGATAATAGTTTCTAGAAGATTATGCAGATAGCTATTTGATAAACTTCCTCCTTGTCAAGCTCGATTCTTCTCGGGTCTTGATTTGGTAGTGAAGAGTTTTTAATACTTGACTCGAGATATTATTATCTCGACGAAGTAACTCTATATCGTCTCGCCTTTAGCTCGAAGATTATGCAGATAGCCATTTAACAAACTTCCAGGATCAATTCGAGATATCGTTATCTCGACGAAGCAGTGAAGCAACTATACTTCGTCTCCCCTTCCGCTCGCAGCCAATCCCCTCGACCCAGAAAAATGTTTTCCAGATTATGCAGCCTGTTCCTAAAGAGACTTCCAGACAGAGTTAGACGAGCAGCTCTATCATCTCGTCTCCAGCTCAACAGTTACAATTGCGCCTCCCAGCCAATCCCTTAGACCCAGAAAAATGTTTTCCAGGAGATTATGCAGAGCCCTTGAACATTCGATATTATGTCCAGTTGCCATAATCGATCAGCCGTATGTATCTCTGGACGATATTGAGAGGCGTGCTTGTATCGTCTTCCACCCTACGTCAGCGAGAGATAGAGATGTCTGCTCCAGTGATGATCTCTCTTGAAACTGCCGACATTCCTCAGCCCACGATAGATCGTCGTGGATGATAAATAGACTATTATCAAAGCCCGTGAAATCGAAGAAGAAGCTGCTGCTGCTGCTTGATCGACACTCCCGAGTTTCATCCCCATTGGGTCCGGTGAAAAAAAGAAAGAAAAAAAGATCATAGTGTTACCTATGAAGTAGCTCCTACTCGAAGTAGAACTTGAGTCACAGCTGTCTTTGATGTGACCTTCCTAATGTCGTCAGCGAGGCTGAGAAGCTTTACATCGTCTCACCTTTAGCTCGACAGTCCCCACCGCCGCCCCCCACCCAATCCCCCTCTCGGTGCTAGCCTTCTAGACTCATGAATGTCCGAAATGCTGACGGACAACATAGAAGCTCTACATCGTCTCACCTTTGGCTCGACAGGACAGTCTCCACCGCCGCCCCCCGCCCAATCCCCCTCGACAGTCACGAGATATGGCGACATCATAAAATTTAAAGTTACCCAGGTAACCAGCTATAAATGTCCCCACTTAAACCACGTTTACTGTGGTACAGTAAACCGAAAAGTCGAGACGTACTACTAACATGTCCCGAATTAGCCTTCTGTTACGTCCGATTTAGCGCATCACAGTACGGGTGATAACATCACAGTATCTATATCGTCTCGCCTTTGGCTCGACAATCCCCACCGCCGCCCCCCACCCAATCCCCTAACCAGCCATAAACGTCTCCACTTAACTTAAACCACGTTCTATATCGTCTCGCCTTTGGCAAGACGTACCACTAACATATCCCGAATTAGCCTTCTGTTACGTCCGATTTAGCACATAACAGTACGAGTGAGAATGACCAAGTACCAAGTCCGAATATGCGATCTTCAGCTGCTCTCTTGGTGCGATGTGCGGTGAGACACAACGACCTTCCTCAGCCATGGACTCGGCCTGCCAGGAAGGTCTCAGGTCTCAGGTATCATCGCATCGCATCGCATCGCATCGCAGCGTGGACGAACATGGCATCTGTGTGACGCGCCAGCATCAGCGATGGCAGGTTGAGGATGCGTGGTCGGTGGTGGTGCGCAGTTCCGTCGCACGTTCTGGAAGAGGAAGGAAAATAGAAAAGATTTTACGGAGGTGACGTTATACGTTATACGCCGACGAGGGCCTCGGGCCAATCACCGCCGTTCGGTTCCTGGCGAGATATTTCAAATCTGGCTAGCCGCATCCGGTATCGCGCTGATCACACCATCGACTTCCTCAAACAATTTTCCATACCTACTTACTCAGTCAGGAGTAGTCGATGGCGACACCGGCTGCCTTTGAAGCTGCCTTGATGGGTAACGACGACGTATCCCGTAGACTATGCAGAAGGTCGACCATGGCTGATTCCGTGTTACGAATGAGGGGGCACAGACTTGCTTGTTCAGTCTGCAATTAGCAACCGTGGATCGGGAAGTAGAGTCTCGGAATCATGTGCGGATTAGGAATCCCCATTGGTAATTGTACTGGTAGCACTCCGCTTCACCATCAGCTCCATTTCTTTATATACGCTTCGTCTGCCCCTCATCAACATCTCTTCTTTGTACCAGACGTCATTTGAGCTTTGATTTGATCTGTAGTACCGTACTACTGAGCTAGCTACACCGTTTCCGCTTGTCTTGTCCTGTCCTGTCCTGTCCTGTACTTGGAACGCCCCATTGAGCTATACACTTCGGCAGTATTATCATTGTCTACTCCGTACTCTTGCTCGCAGGCACGATCACACCATCGCACCCCTGGTTGCACACACGCCCTCTCTTCCCCATTCAATCACAAATCCAATCCCCAGACTCTACCCCTCTAAAGACAAACCTCAACTCTCCACTCCACAGCTATACACTTCCTAGCCCCCATCAAACAATACAACCGTCACAATGGGTGTCCATATAGATTCAAGCATCGCCAACCTCGAATCGGGATACGCGTCTGGCGCTTCGTCGACAGATTCACTTCCTTCCGTCGTCCTCACCAAGCCACATTTGAAATTCCTCAACAACACCCTGAACAACCTGTCGCCAATTGATGTCCTACGATGGTGCAAAATCACCTTCCCAAACCTCTACCAAACCACCGCCTTTGGCATCTCCGGACTCGTCACCCTCGACATGCTCTCTAAAATCCACGCAGAAACTCCAGATCTMCCAACCATCGATGCCATMTTCCTCGACACACTATACCACTTCCAAGAAACACATGCTCTCGTGGAAAAGACCAAGGCACGATACCCAAATGTTCACCTTCACATCTACAAGCCAGAAGGCGTAGAGACCACCGCCGAATTCGAGGCCAAGCATGGAAAGGAATTATGGAAGACGGATGACAACCTCTACGACTGGGTCGCCAAGGTCGAGCCTGGACAACGAGCCTATGCCGATTTGAACGTCGCTGCTGTCCTCACGGGTAGAAGACGATCGCAGGGCGCCAAGCGTGAAAGTCTCGACATTATCGARATTGACGAGGCCGGCCTGATCAAGATCAACCCTCTTGCYAGTTGGAGCTTCAAGCAAGTCAAGGACTACATCACCGAGCACAATGTTCCATACAACGAGCTGTTGGACCGTGGATACAAGAGTGTTGGCGATTGGCACAGCACAGAACCAGTCAAGGAGGGTGAAGACGAACGCGCGGGTCGATGGAAGGGACAGGCCAAGACGGAGTGTGGGATCCACAACAAGCGAAGCAAGTATGCTCAATTCTTGTTCGACATGGAGCAAAAGAGACAACAAGAAGAATTGGCTGCTGCRTTGGAGACGGTCGAGATTCTACCATCGCCCAAGTCAAGCCCGGAGCAGGCTCAACTGGTACCTGAAGTCATCGTCGGATTGGAGAAGGTCGACACCATCGAGCAGCTGACTCCACCTATTGAGGCTGTCGTCGTTGGTCAAGCGGCTGTTGCTGCCYCGGACGTCATGGAAGGTATTGAGGTGACACAAGAGGTCAAAACCACCGAACCAGTCGTTCCAGTCGTGGAGAAGGCCGAGATTGATGATCAGCATCACGTGTCGACAAGCATTGAGCCATCTACTGCGCCAAGCTCTGCCACCGAACACATCGAGATCGCTCCGCAAACTGTCGTTGAAATATCCGTCGCACCAGCAATCGAACCCGTACGAGAGCCGAAAATCACCATCGTAGCCAAGACGGAAGCCACACCACCGCCAGTCCTCGAGCAAACTGAAATCAGCCCCGAACTCGCCGCCGCCATGGAGAAACTGCAAACCCCCGAAAAGCACATGGAAGCTATCGCCGTCGAAGCTTAAATTCACACCATATCACATTTGGTTTCCGCACGCGCACCTGGTCTGAATACGACCGTGCCAGCACCTTATATTGTTTCCGGCGTTTGGCGGTTTAGATGTCAGCATGGGAAGGCGTTTTGAAATTGATTTTGATCTTGACTTGACTAGTTATGAAATGACACGACATGGTAGCGAGCAGAGCGAATTTAGCGCTGGGAAACTGGGAATTGGGAACTGATGGAGTTCTCTTATTGTCTATCGCTTTTTTTCTTTTTTATATGTTGGGATGTCATGACCCCATACCACATGCATCTCTTGTCGTTTTTACGTATAGATCTATCTGTCTTTCTTTTTTCACTTCTATCGCTTTACATTTTACTTTGCTTCATCTTGCTTCTGAGGGGCTTTTGAGGGAGATGGCTTGAATTTAAGAGGGGTGATTTAAGGTTGGCTGGCTAGTGTATCTTGATGGTGGCTGGCTGGTGCATCTTGATAGTAGCTGCTTGCTAGGTGGGTTGTAGTTGAGGGGATAAAAAGTTGATAGAAGCTTACGGGTGTGATATTGTGGGCTTATATAGGCAAGTATATTATCACACTACAGATAGAAGAATAAATAAAGATATCTTAATTACCTTTCTTCTATTTTTATACCTTATATACTCTTTTAGTAGGATGTCTTTTAGTAGTATAGAGTAAGAGATTAAGGAATTAGGAGGAGGTGTTTAATTTCTATCTATCTCTTACTCTATAGTACTATCCTTTTAAAGTTTAACCTCTAAGACACTTAGTACTAAGTTGGCGCACAGTGAAGTTACTATAGTTAGCTATAGACCTATAATAGTACCTATAATAACACCTACAAAGGGACTACACACACTTCTTTTAGCGGAACTTAGAAATTAAACTTTAAAAGGATAGCACCGCAGAGTAAGAGATACCTATCTCTCTACTATATATACGTATACTACTACTATTAAAGCGTAGCTTATACTCGAAAAAAGAGCCGTACCGTATAGTAAGAGATAGAATAAGGTGCGAAAAGACAGATTGTAAAAAGCGAATAGCACCTAGCTAAATTAATAAAAGACCTATAATCTATCTATCTATTACTTAAACCCTAGCTAGTATTATAAGTAAAGCCCCCTACTACCCTACTACCCCGGCACCCTACTACTACTACTACCCCCGCTTATCACGGCTCGTAAAAGCTTTAGATACCTATAAACTATCACATACGTAGGGCGCGGCTAAAAGTCTTATAATACTAAGATTTATATACTACAAGGCGCCACACGACTAGGGTGTCCTATAGTAACGGCCTTTAGTATACGAGCCCTCTAAAGCTTAGAGGACCTAGAGGAGCTAATAGGTATCGATCGCTATTCCCTAGGTAACTAGCCGCTAAAGTCCCCTAGACTCTTAGCGTCTTTCCGTTACTAGGTGAGCTCCCTGCTAGTTAAGCGAGCTTGGCTTATATCCTTGGCGTTGCAAGACTTGTGGCCGCGTCCTCTGTACTATCTCTTACTCTGAACAACTGCCTCTGTTCTGCTTTGACCTCATAGAACCCTTAGTGCCAAGTTAGTGCACGGTGAAGGGGATATATAGACATGCTATAGTTGGCTATAGACCCATGATAGTGCCCATAATAGTGCCCATAATAGTACCCATAATAGGACCACACACACTTCTTTTAGTCGAA
>QYAH01000706.1:0-24749 GCA_003988945.1 Chaetoscypha palmicola
CTATTAGATAGGAGCTTCGTGCTTAATTAACTATAGTAATTAAATTATATTATTTATTATTCAATTACTATAACGACTTTAGTCTCTAAACTAAAGAACCCACGTGACCTTCTATCTTACTACCGATTATAACCTTACGACTTAAACGCTATCCTAAGAGATAGAGAGAAGTAGAATCGTTATACTATTCTAGAATACCCGTAAAACCTTTCCGTCTCGGGCTTATATCCTTATATCTATTTCGTAGTATTTACAAACACTTATTACTAACCTTAACATCCTTACAAATATAACCTACTATACTCCCGAATATCCTTCTATAACCTATTTTATATTTAAAGAAACTCGATCCTACTCCGCGGAAGTAGGTATATTTAGTAAGCTAAGATCGTAAAATCAAATAGTAAGTGAAGCTATAAATTATATAGTTGACTAATTGTTCTATACGGTGCCCTCTGGGAGGTTGTCGCGGTAGTAGCCTTACTTCTCTTGTGATGGGTTGTCGGCGTAAGAAAATGAGTCGGGTTAGGGGAATAACTATAGTATAGACTGCGGTGGTGGTGTGAGGAATAGGAGGTATTATAGGCAGGGAGACAGTGACTGGTAGGGATGTTAGAAATGGGACTTAGTGTGGCGGTGGTAGAAGAAAGAGGGCGGTGATGGTAGGTTTGAAAGCTGTGATTTAGGAGTAGTTATTATAGTCAGTTACTGGCAGAATAGGGGGAGGGGGGCGGGGGAATATACCGACAAGTTACGCCGGGGGTATGTAAAAGCTTGTTTGTGACAGATAGACTTTCATAGTTCGTTGTTTTACAGGGGCTGAATACAGAAATGTGTAAACTTTAAGACTCGGTGACTTAGAAGCATAGCGATTTGGCTATTAGGTGACTTGTTAACTTGTTAACTTAGTAATCTTTTTAGGCACGTAGAATCTAGGTAGTTAGGGATCTAGGGATCTAAGCGCTTAGCGTCTTAGTAGTGGCTAGGGACTTGGGATCTTAGTGCTTAAGTGATTTAATAATTACTCGGCGGGCGAGATATAGAATTTAGAGTCTTAGGGATAGATTTCTAAGCGGGATTTAGTAAGTTAGCGAGCTTAGGAGCCGGTGACTTGATTAGATAACTTAGTAATTTGTCTTTTTTAGGCGAGATTTTATAAGGCGAGCACTTAGAAGAAAGTTACTATTTAGTAATTCGGTAGTTTATTCTTAGAAACTTAGGGAACCTAGGAACTTGGAAAATTAGAAAATTAGCGATTTGAGAATTTAGGGAAATGAGGATTTAGTCACTCGGAAAGTTAGTGGTTCGGTGATGCTTGGTGCGGAATTTGGGAATTTGCTGATTTATAGGCGCGCGGTATTCGGGAATTTGGAAAGTAAGGGACTTGGGAATTGTTAGAAAAGACGATTTACTAATTCGGTACTTCTTAGGCGTGCAGAGTTAGGACTTGATGATTTGTGGGAAACTTAGTTATTTGATGATTCGGTGATTTGGTGATTGCTAGGCGGAGTATAGTAGCTTGAGGACTTGTGATTTCGTTATATCTGCGCGTAGTTATAGACTTGCTAATTTGGTGAATTTGTGCGGACGAAATTCAGGGACCTGGGGGCTTGAAAACTTAGAAACTTACTAATGTAGTGATTACTAGGCGAAGTTTGGTAGGTTAGGGAGCTGGTTTTAGTGATATCTAGACAGAATAGGGACTTAGTGATTTAGTGATTCTTAGGTAGGCGGAATTAGGAATTAGGGACTTAGAAACTTAGGTGTTCCTAGAAGCCTGAATGATTTAGTGATTCTTGTGTCGAAGTTGGGAAGTTAGAGATCCTCGGGCAGAACATAGGGATTTAGTGACTCGGTGATTTCGTGATTTCTGGGCGGAAGATGGGGATTTGGCGATTTAGTATTCGTGTGCCGAGCGTTATTCCCTAATCCTAGTTAATCAAGTACTAATCTGATTCACATTCCGTCTCCCTAGACTTCTCCTATCTCCCAGTGCTTGTTTGTGCCTGTCGAGCTAGGATGTTGTTCGGGCAGAGGGTGGCGCCGCGACGATTTATATACCGGACTATATAAGTTAGAGGTGCCGCGATGTTGTGTTTCCTGAAAGCAGTAATAGGGTATTCATCTAGGTGTCAAAGAGACTGTATCAGCGTTTGATATAGAAGGGGTATAATTAACAGATGCACCTTATCAAGTTGCGACAGCCAGTTATTCGTGAGCAGAGTATACCAGCTATCCCGAAATCGGAAGTATAACGGGGCATAACATGTTTAGTGCTTCGCGAACTTACAGAAATAATAGGTTTAAGTGTAAGCTTAGAATCGCTTTACTAAAAAGTACGAAGCTCTGTTTAGAAAGCTAAGCGCGAATTCACAAACTCTGTTTTAATCGTACGGTTAGGGAAGAGTTATTATTAATACTATCCGAAAGACAAATTGGTTCGCACCTAAGGAATATTAAGACTCTACTTTGGATTGCATGTTTAGTTTACACAGCGTCCACAGTGTTAGTAACGATAGGAGCTTGGGTCCCACGGAAGCTCTAGCGTTAGCATTGACAGAGTCCTATTTAATTATAAGAATAACTATCGGAGGTAAATAACAAGAACGACGGCACGGACAACTGAAAGAACTTGGCTCATACAAGGATAGATTCGTGGAAGTTGATCGAGGAGGAGTAGTAGTGTTCGTAAAGACGAAAGACGAAAGACGAAAGACGAAAGACGAAAGACGGTTAACTACAGGGAAGCTATTAATAAACATCCGAGACTTTGCGAGAATTTGTGAATGTCAGCCATACGATAAACGATCCGTCCATACGCTGATTCGGAAATAGAGCATCACTTACAGGATAGGGTAATTGTCGAGATCTTCGACTCGTAATCTCTCTTCACAGAACTCCGGTAATGATCCTCGTTCTAGTGAAAAGGGTTGGTGTGGACCGGCTTTTCGCTGTAAAATCCAAGGACGCTACTGTCGATACTAAACATGCCAGCTTCCGCTCAGTGACCCGGAAAGTGTTGAGAGTCGTAAAGCAACCGACCCTAAACATCTGGCCTCGACTCCGAGATTCCTGCTTTCGTCTCCGATAGGCTGGCTGACAATCCTGTGACGCTTCTTGAAACTGATCCTAAATTATAGTTTGTCAAGCGCTGCTAGCCTCGCATAATCAGTCGTGAATCTTAACACTCCGTAGCATATCGGGGATGTGCTTACACAATTCCTATCTTCAATTAGCTGCCTCTTTGTTAGTCGTGGAGCAAAACTCACATACGTACTAAACTGAATCGCCAGTACCTCAGGACTCCGAGCTCGTTGAAAATGGGGTATCGTATCGACAGACGGAACCCAGATAGTATTCCTAAAACTAAAAAAAAAAGGCGTGTGCCTTCTGTAATACCGCCTAGCTTTCCCGTCTCTATGGATAGAGTTTTATATCAGTAGCATCGAGTTGACGATCGATTAGTGTTTCACGAGGATTCAACCCAGGACCTTGTCATGCTAACAAATGAAGTCCTTCCCTCTAGCGACTATAAGCCAATAAGAGACTATCAAGCCATGTTCACGCTCCTAAGGTCCTCTTGCGAGAAGCACGTGAACTGTTGTCAAGTATTATTGTCTAGTCGTTCCTGTCGTTCCGTGGCGCTTATAAATCGTGTTACTCTTGAATCGTGGGGTTCAAGAGCAGTATGGCATGCCTATGAGTTCGTGGTATTTATGAACACTATGGCATGCTCGTGAGTTGCACAAGGTATTTATGAATGAAAGCTATGAATCTACAAAAACCCCGGAACAGAGTATTATAGGTGAGTCCAGGATTATTAGTTGCTATGACCTATCAGCTAAGCTGATTAACATGTCGTCACGGTATATGTGCGCCAGCCAAATCGAGTTCCGGCAATCCTTCACGGAGGTGACAAGATCGAGATATACGCCGTCGAAAATATTAGTCAATAACTTAGTAGTCAATATGAAAGACTTTATTAAATACCTTTACGATCCAGCCGAAAGCTGGGTTTTTCGTAATCTAAATCGCTTGCCTCAGTTACCAATCGCGGCTCCGCGGTGTCATCAGGACGGGAAGGTTTCGTACCAACTTTTAAGCTTTATACAGTATCACAGACATTACTGTGACCACAAGCCTAAAAGCGTGGTGCGATGTCAGCGGACTGGAATGTGTGGTTGCAACTTCCCACGCTCGCTGGTAGTAGTTATAGTTATGGATGTGGATGTGGCTTGTTCACTCGTGAAAGGACTGCAAGTTGTGGTGGGCATCGTGGGATACTCACAACAAGTTCTAGATCTCTCGCAGATGTCCCACCGCTATTCGTCATCCCGATCTACATCACCGATATCTAAGATGGACGGTATTGGTACGTACTATGCCATGGTTGTGTCTTCTCTTGTCGACTGTCTCGAGACACAAGGGCTTGTATCTACAGCATTACACCTAGTCCTGTGTCGTCGGTGTCGTTGTGTACTTCGAAGTAGGTTGTATTTAGCGAGAGCCTCGCACAAGTGATGCTTGGTTATRGTGAGGTGATGATGAGGCGATCTTGGGCTTGGATATTCAATTAGTCGTAATCTGCTCGTTGGAAAGGGCGGCTTAAGGGTACTTAGACGAAATAGGTTGTATTTAACGGAAGCTGCGTATAAGTTATGCTTGATTATGTCGAGATAATCTTAGATCTAGATGTTCAATTAGTCGTAATCTGTTGTTGGAAGGGCAGAGTGGATGGTCTCTCGAAGTATGTTCTATTTAGCGACAGCCTCGCACAAGTAATACTTGATCTTGCGGAGAGAACTATGGACCTAGATGCTTAATTAGTCGTGATCTGTCTTTGGAAGAGCCAGGTAGAGGTGACTTCGTAGTATGAAAGGACCCCTCGACCCCGCTATTGTTCTGGGTGTGTAGAAGTTACTCTCCGTCTTTAACTAGGTCTGCCGACAAATAATGTAAGGTCTTAGGACTGGCTTGAACTGCAAGCTTCGCAAGAGTGTCTTCGAACTTTCCCGTATGTGATTGAAGGTACGGGACGTTATCATCGGTCAGCATTACGCAACGAGATTCAGAGGGAGCGCCCAATTATTCCTGACATTGAGATACTAGCGTCAGTCATGATTGTTATGCTCCTGACCCTGCTACTCTCAATCATAGCCTGCGTGACTAGGTGCAGATACAGGGACGTGGGCAAAATATCTCTGGAAGGATGTGTTTGTGGAAGTACGAGTGGCACGGAGACTGGAGTAGAAAAGCAGACGGGGGAACGGTCGTAGATCTAGTTTTTGTCTCTACACGCTCCTTCCTAGGAACGTGGGTCGGTATTATAGTCTCTAGACCTTCGATCAATTGTACTTCGTGAATGCATCCCTCCTGCCTGCCTTATGAGCGTTGCGCCACCCACTCTCTCCGAGCCTCTCGGGAAGCGACGTAACATCTCATCTCATCGTCCGTGCCAATTTCCGTTCCCTTATGCCCTGCCCTGAATTTCTTAGACCACTGCCCGTCTATCCTTTCCTTCGACTCGAAATCTTTGTTGCTTCGACCTTCCCTGTTCGCTGCCGATTATTAGGCGGGTAAGAATCTTACTAGGTCGTTCGGATCTCTGATTCGTCTGCTATCGTGACGTGTGCCGCATGCCAATGATTTGTTTCGATCCGGGAAGTTGTAGTACGATGCAGACGTTGCGTTATAGTTCGCAGGCTGTATGTTTATGTTGACGGTAACGCTTGATTCCTCTGAATGTCAATTTCTGTTCCTTCAATCCCTACAGACAACGATACTGGCTCTTGAGTTGATGTCTAGTCTACACATACACGGGTTGTGTGCCGGGCGTAGGGGCATGGTTGCAAAGGCAGATGCAGAGGAAGGATCGTAGAGCTATAGAGTCGCCTAGGTATCGTCTGGCTAGACAAAAATCGTAGAAGATCAACTCAAAGTAATACATCTCAATCTAGTATACTTAGAAAGGACTTGTCTAGAAGCGTCAGGGAAGTCCGAAGCAACCTAGGTGGGCCTTGATAAGGGTCTATTATCAGAATGCGGCTCCTCGGGTAGATCCGCCGCTGAACTCCCCGCTCTCAACGTCATCTCATTACTCTCAGCGGCCCGGGAGTTTAATTCCTCATCGTCCTAGGAACCGTGCCCTTTCCACCGACACAGATCCACGTCCGCGCCCAGGTGTGTGTCGTTCGAGAAGAATAGCCAGTAATTACGTATACTCGGACAAATACAGTTTCGTCTAGAGCTTCACATCCTACTAAAGGATAAAAGCAAAGAGCTATTCAATATAAATCAAGTAGTTTAAGGTATTAAACAGCCCGCGCTAGTGTAGCTGATACAGCTACGCTTAACGAATGACTTTATACGTTTGGCTTCCTTTCCGAGCTAGGGTTGTGATCCCTATGTACGATCCTCCTTAACATAGGTCAGTAGCATGATCCGAAGAACCAGTCACGTAATCGGACTTTGGGACATAATTTGAATATCGCATTGATCAATTCGCGAAAGGCCGGCGGACAAGTACGTAGGCGTACACATGTCGAGGTGTAAGTGTAGATATGTAAGTGTAGAGAGGAGCTGTCATGATAAGTACCGCTAAGATGAATACACATAGGGGTAGAGGTGCGCGCAAATGTGTAAATTGTGGGCGTACAAGTGCGTGTGTGTGAATTCCGGGAATATATAGACGTAGCACAAGAAGGTTTTCTAAGAGGGAGATATCTCCTCTAGCTAGATTAGGATGTTAGCGACTCCGGTCCTTAAATACGAAGGAGAAATGATTGTCTGCTTTACGCGGGGAGGGACCGGAGTAGTGATCAACGAGGAAGAAATCAGTACGCTTTGCCCTGGTGGCCTACACACACACTCACCCGCCTCGTATCGACAGGTGGAGAGCCTTGATCTCTCAGTCAACCGGGATCTTCATTCCATCCATTGCTATTAAACTTTGACATTTGAATACAGAGCAAATGATCCCGAAGGTCTGAAATTCTTGACCAAGTGCAGGCCTGGTTTCGCAACTTATAGCTGGGAAGTCCTACTTCTCGAAGATCGAGTAAAGAGAATGAATAGGGCGCAAGCTAATAACATTGAAAGTTATGCGCTCATTGCTATGGGGACAGTGATTAGTACTTCTATATAGCTAGAGTAGGTGGGAGCAGGTAGGTGGGAGCAGGTAATCAAGCAAGAAATTAGCCGATACACCAGCCACAGTTTCGTGTATACTGGTGAAATTAAATGTCTATCTGTCTTCTCCAGACGTGGAATAAATCAGATGGCTCACTCATTTACGCGATTTGCACTTTATAATCTTCGTGATAATGCTCAAGCTTCTCTAGTACTAGGAAGAGCGAGACAGGTGTTGCCTTGTCTAATTCTCTTCGTGAAGAACAGGCTAGAGAAAGGAGGCCGGCGTAGGTCTAACGTCTGAAGTATCGACATTACTAGTCTAGTCTATAGTTCTTCCTCGCGAGGAAGGTTCGTGGTCTAGAAGTTGAGCTTGAATTCGTCCCCGGCGATGTGATTTCTTCGCACTATCACTTGCGTATCCAGACCGCCAAAAAGATCCCTATCGTTCCAATCAAGGTATCTAATTCCCATCCAAATTCCCAATTCCCATCCAGCTCCCTATGTAGTGTTCTATCAAGATCCCTACCAAGATTCCTATTAAGATCCTTCCCAACATCCCCCATGAAACTTCTATAGCATTTACAGTCGCGAAATCCTCGTCCGCGTAGTTGACAAAAGTATACTTTCCGCCTTCACTACTGAGGAGAGAGAGAGCAACTGGCTTAGGGGAATGTTGTCTCGTCTTAAATGTTCGATAAAGGTAGGAATTAGTGCGTGGTGGACTGACTGCGACGGCAGAGTGATTGACTTGGCGGAACAACTCCTATATAGAAATATTGAATCTGCAATAGAGGTAGGAGGGGTGAAGGGATTGGCTTAGCAGGAATTTTCGTTGTAGTTGTGGGCGTTAAGGTGATGGCTAGGACAGAGATACTTGGGCTGATAAGTAATATGTAGCGGAATAGAGGGTTTACTGTGGATTGTAAGGGATTTATTATCGTTGCCGGCGCGAGAGTATAATAGTAGTAGTCTCATCTTAGTGTTGTCCCGGGACCACGATATGGAGTATAGTAGAGCGCGCTAGCATCTGTCCCATCTCAGTAACAATTTGTATATCTCGGAGTCTGTCTGCGGCGGCAAAGGTTCTGCTTGGTCGTAGTCCACTCCCATCTTGGTGCCGTTCTGTACTCTATAGTCCAGTCCTCGATCGTGGTAAGTTCTAGATGGTCGTAGAAGGAGGCCGCCCGGTGTAATCTGCTATGATCGTCATTGCTACCCAGTCAGGACGTGCATTCGTAGGGGAGGGAGGAGTGCGGTGGGCAAGCGCGTGTTTCGAACTCTGAGTCTTCTTCTCTGATGTTGTTCTCTTGATGGTGCTATTACGGAATCTGGAGGTTCGCGGATGGTAGAATTACTCGTCGGGTGGTGTTCACTCTTAAAATGAACACCAATCCTATCCTGCGCCTTCTGAGCCCGACAAAGCAGCCAGTATACCTCCCGCTTATGACCATCTATCTCCTTCGTATGATCATCCCCCTCCTTCGTTGGGCGGGAGTGATCGAGTTCCCAGCGTAACTCGGCGACGCCGAGATTCATCGTGCTTTCGTAAGGGAGGGAAGAGTCCACGTGCTGTGGGCGATCGCGTCGTCTTCGGGCTCCGAGACTTCTTCTAAGATATTGACTTCGAGATGGTGTTGGGTGTAGGATTTGGAAGTTCGTACATAGTAAAATGTGCGCGGAGGATAGCGTTTGCGGGTGAGCCTTGGGTTCCTTAGAATCGCAGGGTGCGTGAGGCTTGTGCTAGGCCTCGTCCTGGTCATAGTTTGCAGCGGCCCATACGAGTATAATATAATTCGTGTAGGAGAGATAGGCAATTAAGAGATGAGGGATTAAGTGGCGGGGAATTGAGTGATGAAGGATTAAGAGCGGAGACTGTAGGTGGTGAATGCTGATCTTGAGCCTGGCCCAGATCGGGAAAGTGCTAACTATAAGAGAACGACATCGAAGATATATTTATGGACGTTAAGGAGATTAATATCATCTGGAGCCTCTCTTCTAGAAGATAAAGTGGTTGAGGCCAGGAACTCTGAAAAGATTAACATTGCCAGTCTAGGTCAGATACTTAAACTCGACAATACTAAATAGTAGGAGGATCATCTACACCTCTATAGATCACAGTGGGTGAAAGACTCTTTCTTGTCCTCCTTTGCCCACCGCACATACCTATTATCGTGGGAAGTACGAATTCAATACGACAGTTGTATATACTATAATAGACTATGATCTGGGAAAGGCGATAGAATAATACACGCTAGGCTGCCCTCTTCTCTGTCTAGCTCGTCTTCGCTTTCGATCTATTAACGTGTCGAATCTCTTCCTTATTCTACCGTCTCCTCCACTAATCCTTATGTGTTGTCGGAAGCGCTAATCCGACATATTCGTGCTACAAGCTATTATAGTGTGCTAAAGCCAATAGAACAATACAATCTAGCCTCGCGTCAAAGGGAAATGAGAACGAACTAAACGAATTAACGTATACTAGTATTTATGTTATGCCTTTAACGACTACTAGCGAGAATCTCGTTTCCGCCTCGAGAATAGTATCGCCGGCACTTTAATCGTCGGAGGATAAATTATAATAACGACTCTTCATCCGCTTCTCGAGCTAACTCTGCCACGGATGACAGAAGACAAGATCTAGTATCTCTTACTCCGCGGTACGGTCCAAAAATCAAGCGCAAGATGCGCTTTGACAATCGCACGTTTGTACACGGTGGTTTGGCACGTGTACTTCTAAGTATAGATGTAAAGACATGCTATAGTTGGCTATATACCCATGATAGTACCCGTAATAGTACCCACACACACCTTTTCAGCCGTACCGCGGAGTAAGAGATAGTAGACACGCTTACTATTACACGACCGGGTGTTGACATTAAACTAGGCGATGACACTAATATCAAAATGTTTCAACTACCGGTAACATCTATCTCTTTCGCTAGCGTTCCGAAAATATAAGAGTCTACACTTTAAACTCCTTCGCGCTTTGTACCACTCTCCAGCCGAGGGCTATATAGTATGAAACTTTCTACAAGAACAGAACCTCATCTCAAAGAAGTATCGGAGAGAAAAAGAGAGGTTAGCAAAACAAACCTCGTCACAACGACTGTGAAGCCCCAGAGATCGTTCAGCCAGGAACGTTGAGCAGCTCATCTGTTTCCCACGCATCTGATCGTGCTATTCGTGTTGTCAGAAATAGACCTGGGTCAGGCTCCCAAGAATCACGAGTGACGGCAGATGATAGTGTTCTCCATACATCTGATCGTGCCGTTCGTACTGCCAGAAGCAGACTGATGTCAAGCTCATAATAATCACGAACAAAAGCAGATGGCAGTCTCAATAGATATTATACCGCAAGCAATAACAAAGTTGCCGTGTACATAGCAGCCCACTTCGTCACTACAGCCTGATCAGAGCCGATAAGAATAGGCCACTAAACTATAGGTATTCAAGCCTCATAGTTAACGAAGCTTCTACTCATAATAATAATTCTTTCCAAAGGTTGACGGACAAGGACGAACAGAACTAACCAAGTTACAAAGCCCACGAAAGGAGCGCCTGCACAGCAGCCCGCTTTACAACCAAGTTACAAAGCTGATCGAATGGCGTATATATCGCAGGCTGCTTTGTTACGACGACGATTATGAATACCTAGGGATCATACAGCCAAGCCCCAAAGGATCACGAGTGATGGCAGATGGCAGTCCTATGGCAGATGGCAGCCCATGGCAGATGGACGTCCCATGGCAAATGGATGTCCCATGGCGCCATCAAGCATATCGGACGTATACTCGTAGCGCATGCCTCAAAGGCGTACATGTCCGTAGAGCTGCACGTTCTCTACGCATATCGCGTGACACCTTCCTCGTCAATGAGCTATCCATCATTATACCGTTAATACAAGTCAATGAGCCCACTTCATACTATATCAAATCAACTATATGTGGCCAGTTGATCGATCATCTAGTCCAGACGAAACAATAAAGGCATTGCAATGTTACGGCCTATCATTCGTTGTCGCCACTAACTCTGGGACTACTAGAACGATACAGAGTCTCCGAGATGTAGGTACAGATGACGGAGAGGCGTGCCGAGTAGGAGAGCGAGTTGTTTGGGTTACAGAGACTGTCCGAATAAAACAGCTGTAGTATGAAGAGTTGCCGAGTTGAAATTGCAGAGCTGCGGGTTTGGAAAAGAGTGCGGAGCGACAGACTTGACTTGGTAGATCCGAGGGAAGTTGTACAGAGACACACGAACAAAGATAAGAGAGGAGAAATTCAAGTATAATCCGCTCTATATAACGAGCAACACAATACCACCGAAACCAAAAGCAGAAGCAAAGCCCAAGACGTAGAACTTACAACATTCCAATCTCCCACATCGCCCAATTCTATATAAAGCCGATCATTCATCATCCGCCATCCACTTCGACAACGACCTATTAGATACCGACCAAATGCTAGAGTAATTGAGAGAAGGAGCACCGACTCATATTGTCGCGGTGGAAGTTGATTACGGCTGTCGGTTTCTTCTAGACGATGCTTTTGTAGGGGTAGTCGATGCTCCCTCTGACAGACGGCAATGGCAACTGTCTCCACGCTGATTGAGTCTGTTTATCTATATCGGCACTCTGCCGAGTCCGAGTCTAAGTCCTCGTCTATGAGGGGTTCTAGTCCTGAAACCAGGGTATTAAGAACGGCAGTAGTTTTGTCAGGGAGATTTGTACATTCGGTGGGTATGTACGACGGTGCTGTGATAACATATTACAGTCCCAAGAGACTCCGGGTCTAAATGATCAGATTATCTCCGAATGTAAGACTTAGGAGGTGGAGTTGAATCTCGGCTTATGATAGTGTCGACGAAAGGATATGCAATAGCTTGAAGTCTAGAAAGCAGGTCTAAAGTCGAGAACGCTCAAAGAACCATGAGCGTTGATGTTAAAGCCCGGGCTCTTCCCTAGATCCCTTATTACTTCGTACTCTCCGCTCAAGCTTCTGATCATCTGGCGGCGTTACACATTACGTGCTGAAATGTAAGGTATGCATTACTACTGGCTGCTTTTACAGCACGGAGGACGTCGTGTAGTGTTGTGCTTACGAAATAATTTCTGTAATTGTTTGATTTTAGCGGCGAGGGAATCTCGAAAAATTTCGAGCGACTAAGAGACGAAAGACAAACTATAACAAAAGCTAGGCACGGAGAAGCGTCGAACTAATCATTTATATGTAGAGAGCTTCCTGGATTAAATCGATAGTAACATATCGTCCATTTCAAGGAATAGGAACTAGGGATAATAAGGGAAACGAGTGTCTGCCGTGTAGGGGTGTCTTAGGGCTAAATTGACTTGGTCGTACTAACGATATTTAACTTGAAAGACATTGTTCAACTACTCCCATGTCGTCCCTCTTCGAAAAGTGACCCGAAGATTGCCTCTCTACTGTCTTTCCAGCGACGGAGCTGGTCCTCTGCTAGGAACGTGATTTGGCCCTTGTGTATTCCTCTAACCTTGACTCCTGTTCTAGCAGTCTAGGTTTCCGAGTTATGTGGTCTCTCTAATAGTACCGCAGAGCTAGATATCATATCTGTGCCAGTGCCCTTAAGCAAGGTCTTCATTGTGTTGACTTGGCCCTGTTCCTCCTTCGCAAGGACTGACTAAATTTTCCTACGTTCGACTCCCTTGCGCGCCTTTGTCATGTTACCGGCGTGTTTTATCCTCTCGCAATAGATCTGAGTCTAGCCTCTTCGTAAGTCTAGCCATATAGGAGGCAGAGACGTGAAGTGAAATCTTTAATCTGGGGACGCTAGAGACATCATGTCGTGTTTGAGGTAGATCTTTGCCTGATGTGACTGATAGTAGCAGGATGATTCTGTGAGCCACCTCACCGACGAATACTCTATATATATATTTAGGTATACGACTACGAGAGATTCAGTTTCCATTTCGTCTACTATCCCGCTCTTCTGGCACCTTTCTACCGATCATCCGCATGAGAAACCAAGATCAAGTACAAGATACATGAGCGCCCTGC
Organism: Chaetoscypha palmicola; assembly: GCA_003988945.1. NCBI lineage: Eukaryota > Fungi > Ascomycota > Leotiomycetes > Helotiales > Helotiaceae > Chaetoscypha > Chaetoscypha palmicola. The sequence continues at coordinate 13,161 of QYAH01000706.1, forward strand.
CTACTACGAATCTCCCCTGTAACAATATGCCGTGACATCCCATCCCATCCTGTCCCTCCGTCTCTCGGAATCAATTATACAAGCTTACAGAGCCATTTATTCAACACGTTTCCTTTTCGAACTGCCCCCGCTATTATCCCCGTATCTACCATCACGATTTTGCCGAAACGAAATCTCGTCATCATCGATAACTTTCAAGTGGCGTTTCAGTTCCCACATTCCTTTCGCCCTACATAAACATTCCTCCAACCACTTGAGCAACTCATCTCCGTCTGTTCCCTTCTTCGAGGTAAGGGTAGTGTCACTTATAACCCCCTCAAGTCGGGCCCTGAGTCTAGTGTAGCTAGGCGGCATTTTGACAAACTCGCTCCATCCTTCAAGCAAGTCTGCCAGGTCTGCTTTGGCTGTGGAGAGACGTTCCTTCTGAGCTTCAAACGCGCGACCTCGCCTTGCGATGAGCAGCTCGAGCGTGCTGCGTATAGCGAAAGCTGCGTGGTAACTGTTGCCAGTATCTTGTAGAACTCTCTCGATGCTGACTTTGTAGCCCGTGATTTGTTTGTCTTTGTTGTTGCGGAAGATGGTGTACGCTTCGTATGTAGAACAGTCGAGTTTCGAATCAACATCTGATGTAGACAGTGTTGGTTAGTGTTTGCTTGTTTCTCGTCGGGAGACGATACGTACCTTTCGCAACAACAGCCTCCCACAATTCATCTGCTGCTTGACAGGCGAAGGAGTTGAGATCTGGTGCACTTGGGGCTGCAAAAACATATCGCAAATGCGACGACATGCCACCCACCGCATGATCAAYWTCCTCAAACGATGGGATGCGATCACACGAATCTAGAAGCTGCCCAAAGACGTCTGCATCACAAGTGGCCATTTCYAGGGCTGGATCGCGAAGGGTTACRTCTCGCGCGTTCATSGCTCGGGRATGACGGTTCTTCGGTGAAMGGGCGAAGGATGGTGGAAGTACTGGTGATATAATTGGCAGGATGGTTGGGCGYGTTCCTGAACACAAACCATCCTTTGGTGGCGGAGAGTCGAAGGAACGTGGGGCAATCCGCGATAATACTGTACCCGTCGATGGGCCCCGATTCGAAAGTATGTCAGAGGTTTCCCGAGAATTTGGAGATGGTGTCGGGATTGCAGGTACTGTTGCGACAGGGAGCGGAGGTGAGGACGAAGATGTTGATTTTGCAATCAAGGAATCTTGTTTGCCAGAATTGGTTGTCGACAGTGGTGACTGGTGCGGTGCGAAGACGGATGCAGAGACAGCAAGTCGCGTAGTGGAAGTTGGGATCCCGTGAAATGGTTGGCTCTTCTGACGCGACGTTGTTTGTGATGCTTCAGCTTCACAGTTTGGCAAAGCTGCAGAAGTAGATCGGCATGAACGTGAAGAGGTGACATCACTGGCGATGATTTTGCCCGGTGAAAGCTTCCTTGTAGCTTCTCCTTCACCTCTGCCCTCTCCCTCGCTTCTCTTCTCTCTCTCCACAAGGTATGTGATTTGATGCGCCAATAGGCCCCGTTTTCTTTTCCAGTCTTCTGGCCATGGCGAATCAACCGGAATTGTCGATCTGTGAGATGTTGGGTCATTTGGTGCTGATGCTTCAGCTTGATCACTATGCGGCGCGGCGGACAACTTTCTCGTTGATAGTAGTAGAAGCGCTCCCGCAGCTGTCTGTTCACTGCCATCTATATCACTGACTGAGAGATCCTTCTTCACTTTACTGTCCCTAATGCTTTGCGTGTGAGAGTCTGACACTTTTCGTGTCCCATTCCAACGATACTCGCAGATCGTAGTCTCGGTCCTGACAGGAGACGGGGACGACCTAAGGGTTGGTCCATTTTGCTGTTGAAGTGCTTTAGTAAGCTGCTGCTGGATCTTCTTTCGCTCAGATGCAGCATCCTTTGCGGAGAATCTCAGGTGATCCTCGTTCTGGGATTGTCATAAAAACACCTTGCGAAATGGATCAGGTAGAGACCGCAGTCATATCCGTTGGACTGCTGTGGAGCACGTGTGAGATGTTTCCATGTAATTCTACCCACCTCTTGTACATTATACCTTCTGAGGGCTTCTTCTCGAATGTATCGTGATAGATTTCTGAATATGTCGCGATTATGAGTGCCTACTGAGTCAAGACTATCCGCTGTGACGATTCTTATCTGCATATTGCCAGTCGTGGGTTTTCTCTCGTGGGTATCCGGCGGAGCCAAAGTATCACTCTCAAAGGGTTGCATCACAACGATGGCRAGGGACCAGTGGGATCCATGTCGACCGTGAATTGGCACGATGAGGAAATGCTGCTCGAAGATATTGACCCTCCGGTCGATGCCTTTCAATTCTGGATTACAAACTCTTGCCGGGTACCAAAAGGTGTCGCAGAGGTACACTGGATGACCTTGGTAACCAAGGTGCGGAAAAGAAGCTATTGCATGATTGATAATGGTATCATTAAGCATTTCGCCGTCGTTCAGCCTGTTGTAATCTGCCTGTCGTATTGASGTATGGTGTGGCTGAGTGAMGATCAATTCGGCATCCTCCCATAATATCTCCTGGTTCGATTGAAGCTYTTGGTGAGCTTGCGCATCCTGGTCATTCGAAAGGTTRCGATCCTCCGAGACGACCTTAGAAGGGAACGCCAAAACCGCATTCTCCTGTAGAAGATGATCTGATGTATCAGCTGACAGAAGAGACGCTTCTTCGAGCAAGCGGTAGTCATCATCATGCAAGCTTGTCCTATCYAGTTTCATTCCATCCCCATATCCTCCGATGGCATCGCCATCACTRTGATCATCKTCATCCCCGCTRAATTCTTCTGACGGAAARGCTTGTGCCAACGCATCGAAACTTGAGCGGCGACTGTGTGGAAGTAGAACAGGTGCGCGGCGGCCGAGTTCTGGCGAAGGCCGGCAGGACGAAGCTTCAGACTGGCGGTCCAGGGTAGGAGTCTCGGTGGTGGGATTCAACCCTGGAAGTGCGCATGGAGGAGTGTGTATTTGTGAAGATTGTTTATTCGACGTCTCATCCTTGGTAGGAGATTTTAGAGGATGGTGTGTATGCGATTGAGCCAGTTTTGACAATCGCGTCGAGGGAGAAGAGGTGGCATAGTCGGATTGAGAGGATGGGACTGTAAATAGTTTGCGTTCCAAACGCCGGACCCCAATATTAGCACATAATTGGAGCTCGGGCGAGGGTGTAGTTTCCACTGCTTTACCATCACTCTTTGCTTCCCAATCTACCGGTACATTGGCCGGAAATCCAACATGAGACTCTGCATCTCCGGCTCCTTTGGCGACATCCCGCGGAATTGTATCGTCCCCACAAACAGATTTGACATCGCAGAGTGTAAATGTGGTCAAATCCATCGAGCTTCTGTTCCAAGAGGTTGACGCCGCACTCCTCAGTCTTGCCGCCGATGCGTCGAACCTCTGCCTTCTTGCAACCACTAACTTAGCCGTGATATGCTCCAATGTCAGGTCCTTTTTTCCCTTCGCAAATCTCGATAGCATAGTACAAGCAGAAATGCTTTCTATGAGCCTCCAAGAAAGTGCAAAGTACGCCTCCCAGATCCCAACTTTGTATGCCTTGAGAAGYTGTCTGATAGCGCCTTGTTTTCGCGTTGAAAGCTTTCCATATTGGTCACTGTAAATCAGCTCCATGATCGTTCGCACCCGCGGCATGCCCACATCTGGGCGAGACCGTATCCATTCCTCAAATCCACGCGCGTTACGATTCTTATAATACACTCCGCGGAGATCGCTCCAGGCCGCAATCGCGTCCGGCTTCGTCAAGGTGACAGACTCGGTGATGACATCGTTGAGTTTTGCGACCGCATCGGTCAGGAGCCTTTGCTGTTCGGGCGTGGGTTCCAAATCTGCAACCGGATCAATTCCCACGTCAATGACACTGGTACCATTGTTGTCATCYGGCATGGCGGAGCTCCTGCCGGTTGGATTTGTCGTTGAAGATCAATCATGGGGAAGGTTGGTGTTGCAAGGTGGAGGGTCGTCAGATCGCGAGGACGAGTGGGTAGCTTACATAATAGATCGTGCAGTCGAGTGCACGATCTAGACGCTCGAATCATGAAACCCACCACCACCGCTTTTTCCCTCGTGCGCACGTCTCCTAATCCTTAGATCATAACTTAGACTGTGTGTTCAGCGACGTGTTTCACGTCCATCTACTCAAATGCTCCTTGTTTTGTCCGACTGTCAGAAGCTTTAATGTTGTGAGGGAGAGTGGAACGATCGCATGGTAAGGAAGTGACTTGAGCCCGAGCGCCTAGATCGTGTAACTAGATCGTGCAATAAATTGCACGATCTATTATGTAAGCGGAATGGAAAACCACGTACCAGTGAACGATCTAGTATCCCGCTGTACCATCTCGATTACCCACAACTCTCTTCTCTTAGTTTCTTCGTTCTGATGGTCAATAATACAACTCTAGGCAAGTGTCATTGCGAATTTGGTTAATAGTGTGTTGTTAGTGTATTGAGAACGTTATTAGTTTCAAGCATGCGGTGTTGCCTCTCTCTTTGATCAGGAAAGAACTTAACCTAACTTCCACAGCGCAATGCAGAGCACCGCTGTTGTTGATTAGGGTGCTAGTGGACAGTGGGTCATAGATGAAGTCGAGAACCCTTTAGATCCCGTCCCTTCTGTCCCCGAGGTGTCCGCAGAGCGGCGCGAATGTAGACGAGCAGTTTGTTCGAGTTTACTCTCCTCGGCTCCCGTCACGCGCTGTATTTGTGCTCTTGCCAGGCACGGCCTAAAAAAAGCGGGTGCTCGTTTCGTCAGTGCTACCTCTGCTCGTAGTTGGCGGCCAATGTTCTGAATAAAGACTCTATCGTTTAAGAGCAGACGTGTGATTAGTGGGAGTATCAGAGGAGCAACTCATCTTTTGGATCCAATTCCAGATCTACAAGCATTTGAAAGAGCGATCTTGCGGGAGTTCTCTTCGATAGACTTTCGCTGTGATGTCTCAGGTCACATACAGCGCGGTAGAGCAGGAGGTATTAAAGAGATTTTCCTGCGCGCCACTACAGATAATCCTTCTCGTATTCCACTTCCAGATATCCTATCCATACACTCATGCTCAGCATCTGCCCTGGTAACATCAGATATCGTCTCAATCAACGTCATCGGGGTCAAACCCGCCATCTGAGCGGGCATCCAGGTAGTGTTATCAGAGAGCAAGTAGCTAAAGTCTTCTAATATCGTATGCAGTCCAAAGCACTATCTTGTAATGTCCGCAGCTACTGACTCCGCTTTTGTACTCGCACATTGTTTCTTGCCAGAGTAAGTTCGAATATGCCTTAGACGGATCGGCTCGGGAGATGACCAAGCTGATATTGTGGCAGACGTTGTGATCGGTGTCCCATTTTCATTGGCCGTGGACTGCATTCATCACGACGCGAGCTGTCGGGTGTTGAACAATTCTCGCACCGTCACCCCCTTACAGCTGTCACACAATTAATGGCCGAAGGCTTTAGATGTGTTACCCATTCGGAGGGAGTGGACCGGAAGGTCCCAGATTATATGAGTTAAAGTCACCTACAAGGCCCGCCATGTCATCCCTACAATTCAATCTAATTTAATTCAGCCCCCTTCCTCACTATTACTTCCTTCTCATTTGGCTATACAGAGCCCTGACTTCCTCTCTCTCGCCCGCGAACAACATTCTAGAGGTCGAAATGGCAACAGCTGGACCTCGCTTCGCTTAGCTTACGACGACATCTCGTAATATCATAAAAGACTCACGCTAACGTGCCTTGTATTACCGATCCAAAACCCCTCAGTGCTTAGTGCTAAACAGTAGACGAAGATCCTATAGAATTCGTTGATAGAGTATACGCACTACGACTCTGCCACTTGGTAAAGCTACAATTCTCATTGAAAACGAGAATGCCAGAGGCGACGCCCGGTAGCTCGATTCGGACGATAACGAGAGCTTTACTGATCTTAAAAATCTTATAACATCGAGGAAACTAATCAAGCTCGACGGATCCGACGTGATATTTAATTCGGAGGAGGATTCTGGCTCTGATTCGGCATTAATATCGAGCTTAGATAGTGAAACGAGGGCCCCTCGAGGTCTACTAATAAATTGCACTATGCTATAATTCTGTCCCGCACCACGTAATCCGTACTACAATCTGTGTTCTCCTTCTCGATTACCGCCACCACGTGCAGGTGTCGATGACGATAATCACGGATCTTTTTTCGAAAGGAAATTCCCGTTCTCGTTTATAGTATCCCCACAGAAAGCTTAGATAGGCTTGTAGGACGCTCGCCTAAGGTAACAGACAAAATGTAGAATTGAATTATCCTTGTAATAACTCTAGAATATACTAGCTCATGAAGGCAGAATGAGTAAACACGAAAGCAAGTCATCTTGTCTTTCTACTAACACGCACGGTAGATCAGAGCTCCTATCGGCGATGCTTAGAATGTCACCACTTACTGTTCATTATCGCCGTCTAAATAATACTAATACCGTACAGAACAACAATACCTATACATAATCAATCCAATCATGCTTTCACTTCAACCTGCGCCACATATTCTCCTCTTCATCGTCCTTCCGATCTTTTAATCGAACTCGCACTTACCGGAAATAGCCAATAGCTTAGCTATTCAAGATTTGCGACTCCCGAAACAGGGTTCCTGTCTTTGTCGGGCTAACGGCTTATTTCAAAGTGCAGTTATTTGCTCGCGCATAACTGAATGCATTCAATAGCTCTATCCTAGTTAATACCTCGTCTCTAGTGCGACGTACCTAGGCCTGAGAGTGACCGGGACGTGGACAACGAAGATGTCTACTTCGCTTAGCGTGGACAAGAATTCGCCATCTGTCAACTCTCGCAGCCTGGCAAGACTCGACCTGTGCGGAACTCGCTCTATATTTGACGGAATGTCCGAGAATTACTGAATATCCGAGATGACTAGCTTGCTAACCAAGTCTCAGGCAGAATGCACGCACAAGGCAATTTTTTCCGGTGTCGTTTAGTCAGTTGACCACGTTTAAGATTCGTTCCTTATATCTTCATAATCCCTAGACTTCTCATCATGAGCTTCGGCTCTTGTAAATCAGGACATAGGCAAAAAATTATTAAATCAACATCGCCATCTCCTCTCCTCTGTCAAAACCGTGTCTTATTCATAGTCTCCTTCAAAGTAGCATTTCGGAACAGGTCAAGACCTTAAACAAAGTTAAAGGAGGTGTAAAGAATTTATGCGATAGACAGCGAGATGTTACCTATGCTGAGATACATACTGTGAATGAAAGCCGGGTAGGGAATGTGAATGCGATTCAAACACAAGATACGCTACACTTGAGTCTAGAGTCTATATTCGTGATGGATACCTCTGCGAAAGATGGCAACATCCAGGGTCTGTAGATAGGCTCGGGGAGGGTTGTCACACATCGATCTCGGCAGCATGAAATTATAGAACGATGTAGAGATTCTTTGGTCGAAAAGTCTTTAGAGAAGAGGAAGATTATAGTAGTCTCGGGCAGGCTTGCGTCGTGCTTTCTTATATTGTTCCGAGTTAGGGTAAGGTGATATCCTAAAGTTTGACTAAGAAGTGTGCGTAATAATCACCGTGTACGACACAGATCTCGCGAATCCCTACGAGAACTTAATCGAGATGTCGTAGGGGCTAGCCACTATGGATTGCTAGTGGTACGATGCCCCGAGATACACGTTCCCTGAGTAGACGTGAAATGCTATATGTTGTCTAGCTGGTTTTACTCGCTGTTGAATTTATTGATATAGTTAGAGCCCCTGTAGCTAAGTCTGAGAGTGAGGCAGTCATTGCCCCTCGACGTAAATGCATCTGAAGCCTTCCTAGAAAGGATTTTCTAGTACTCGTCTCGATTTCATTAATGTTATAATATGACTCGATAAAGGCCTTCGCGAACGTTCCTAGTCTTCAAGATATAGGTGTATTCCTCACTATGCTTTAGTCTTACACTATGCCAATAACGTTGAAAGCCATGCTGACATACTAGTGACTAGTCGAGTTGAACTTTCTAGGGTCCCTAGTTGTACGATTAACGTGAGGTGTGCTAGAATGCCGAGAAGTAGGGTCGAATTGACCGGACAGCTATTGAGTCTCGAATGTTATTAGCAGCACAGAGGATGACGAGGATCCCAGATCATATTCCAGCTTACGTTCGTCGTTGTAGTCAATGAAATGTAGAGAGCAGCTGCCTCGATCTCCTAGACTAGTGCTGCGGCTGGTTATAGAGCGATCAGGAGCTAGAGGCAGTTCGATCGTTAGAGAAAGTGTAACGTGTTATGAGTCCTCTGTCGTCGTAGTCTCCCGGATTGGTTCTCCATCTGCGTGGGGCCCTATTATCTATGAGAAGGTGGTTTCCTATACTAGCTGACCGGTGAAGTGAGGTTTGTAAGGTTCGCGAATCTGACGGCCGAGGTGAAGTTCTGCTAACTTGTCTATATGACAAGCTTGACTTAATAAAATTGTTTGTAATATGGCTGAAATTAATATATGAAGATGGCGAGTTGAGGAAAAAGGAGACTCGCTGCGGCTGCGGCCAACGTTGAGAGGAGAGACACGAATGACCCGCTCTTAGAGGCGCCGTGGGGATCACATATTTCCTTAGACACACAGAGGGGCTAGTCTAACGTCCCTAAAAGTATCGATAGGGAGAGTGCTACTCAATGCTCTAATAGACAGCTCTGCGTTTCATCTCAGAAATTCGAGCGAGGTGACAAAAGTCTTAGACCTCTACAAAGAGAGAATAGTCTGAGCCCTTTAGTACTGTAATCGAGTCTGGTCAGCCGCGCTCTGGGTGGCATGCTGTTCGACATGCAGCTCTTCATCACTCACGGTATCTATGTTTGGGCTGGTAGCAATTCCCTCGTACTTGGTGCATTTCATCTTGCGAGCGAAGTATCGAGGTTTAACGTTGTCCGGAGATTTTGAACGGGTCTTTGCCTGGCTACCTAGTATTACTTTTGGTCCGAATAGTTCAGCACCACTTCTACGCCTTTCAGATTCCCGTTTGATCGGCTAAACATGTTTGACAGGTCTTGCGCCACTATGAGCAGGACTGTATTATCTCTTTCGACCTTGCCCATTAACAAGAGAAATTCTCTGTCCCTTGCGACGAGCGCTATTATGAACACGAATACTATTTCGACCCAGAACGAGTATATGCTACTATTCCGAACCCGGATCTCTCCGAATATAACCGTGAAACCATCTTGTTAGGTCCAAAATCAATATGTGCGTATCCGCTAGCATTACTAAGGCACTAGCTCGAGATGAAGCGCGGGCAACCACGCCCTTAGGGAGCGGGTGATTCTTGCGATTCGACGGTCTCGCGGATATGATTATAATATTGATATTAGATCTCGATGCAATCTGTGGGGTGATGTGGCGATAGACATCGACGTCGCTGTCGCGTTTTCGAATCAAGAACGAGAAAATTGCTGGGCGCTAGAGAGACACACAGGAGACGAAATATTCCGGCTAGTGATGTGAATGCTGAGTCTTAACGTAGACATCTATGCTTACTTAATTGCTTGAGTACTATGACTTTTCGAGGGTTAAGATAGAGGTATAACGCGGCTCGAATTAAATATACTACCGCGGCAATTGCTGAAATACTAACGCTAAAGAAGAGGTTCGCGAGGCCTCGAATCCTCGATCTTTCCGGCAGGATAAGTACTCCTGCAAAGCTGACTCGATCTATAGCCTTTGTAGGCAATTACAAAGAGCTTCCACGCCGCCACTGACTATTGTGCTGGAATCCCTTCTCTGAACGGGAACTTTTCGAACCTCTCTTTGTATAAGTATTCTGTTTTCGAGTGGAGGTCGTTTCAGCTGTCAATTACGCTAGCCAAAACCCTATTACTGTTGTGTTAGTCTCGGAAGATTTACTACCCTCTATTATTCACATTACTTGTGGTATTTCGCTAAAGAGATGAGGATTCTACTACTTAGAACTAATGAGAAACGTTATTTGCATCTAAATTGGCTAGGGCGGATTAGTAGAACMCTATTAGCACGTACATCTGAAGTAAGAAGTCGTAAATTCGCGGCAGCGACTTGTGCCGGTAAGTAAAGTCATAGTAGCTATATGTCGGATTAGGGTTAGGGTCTAGGGCGGGGCTGACGTCCGCGACAGGTTCCTACTTTAGTACATTTTTATCACATTGAAATGGCAAATACAAAACATTGTCCGAACTAGACTAGTCTACTTAAGATTAGAGAGTGTTGAGGAAATCGTGAAGACATCGAGATAACATCGATAGCGCACAAATACGGTGTTGGCACGAGTCCGTGGCAACCAGATGTAAACCCTCAATAGTACGCCAGAACCGATACGGGAGGCCTCATTACAAAAGACAGGGAGTACCTACTTAGAAACTCACGAATAGGTAAGAGTTTTACTAAACTTCTATACTTCTCCCTATCCTGTTATCTAGGTAGAGGAGAGTTACTGTGGTAGTTTGCGTAAATTTTCTAGATATAGGCTTAGAATCGTCGATATTAACCGCTTGTAAAAATACTTTTAGGTGATATTTGAGAGCTAGGCAACGTCGGTAATGCTAGGAAGCTATCGTTCCTATTTCAAAATTATAGAGTCGTTCGTGCTTTCTAAAAGCCATTAGTCTATACTACTGCGATAAGAGCGTTTACTTAAGCGACTGGGATTAGCTGACATGGGGACATTGCTTTAGGCGAGCAATTGGATGATGTCAAAATGGGACTCATGTTAGTGATATTAATCATGATCAAGCGTAGAGATCTTGTACTGTATAATCGCAAATTCGATCGGACATGGATTAGAATGGAAACTAGAACGTTAAGAAAGTGTTTCCGGTACTCTACTACCGCTGTAATCGGACGAGGACGAGGAAGTTAAGAGCTCGGATCTTGATACTGAAATTACCTGATAGAAGATCGGTTCACATTTCTAGAACTAGGCGGTGGAAGTCTCGCCTGTGCCCGCTAACATCCTAAGAGCCCTGGCATCTCAATTATTGTTTTTATATAGACAAACAAGCTTTCACGCGGCCTTTACAGCTGGACGTCGCTTGAGGGAGGTAAGGAGTAAGCGAGGTTGCGGGCCGGTGCGGTCCGCTTGGTGCGTGCGTGGTGGGGTGTGTTTACACCGCTTTCATGGCAGAATTATTTTGTGTCTTGTTAACTCGAGCTCGCGTACTCTGTACTTGTTTTCTACAACTACACAAGCCAGCAAGTCACGTCACATCCGACTCACGTTCGTCCCGATTACCTCTAGGAACGCGTTCTCGACCAAGGTATCGCATCGTATCGCATCGCATTGCATCGCTAAGTAGAGAGACAGACCGTATCACCCCGCTATCGCTCCCTCGATTCTACCCCGCCAAAGCTCCGAATCTGCGCAAACCTCCTGCTTCGAAATACCTCGCTACGAAAATCGGGTTCGAATTGAGATATGGGATCACCTATTAGACATACTATACATAGTTGCGAAGCTGGCGAGCGGTGATGGAAGAGGAAGATGATCGTGCGCGTCGTGGCGGCAAGACATGGCAAGAGCTCTTCACGGCAGGCAAAGGAAGGCA
>QYAH01000713.1:0-11344 GCA_003988945.1 Chaetoscypha palmicola
ATATAGGTGTAAAAGTACGTGTTCTAAGAGAGAGCGTTTAAGTAAGAGCGGGCACACCTAAAGTTGCGCCAAAATCTTGATTTTGCGACCAAATCCTCTTAGACTCTAATCGTGGATTGGGGTAGGTGTGGGTTGTGATTAGTAGGTGTGGGTAAAGTGGGGCGTTTTAGGGGGTGTGGGTCGGAATACAGCGAAAGCCCAAGTAACGATTAGAGTCTGATTTATGAGATAAACCTGCCCATGACATTTGGATAGTCACGTGCTGAGTTGTCACTTCAGTAACAGAAATGGCTAGAGTTGTCCTTTCCGTGTCTCTCCAACTCATGCTTTCATATTTGCAGGTCGATCCTCCAAAAAAACAACAACTGGCGATGTGGCGTAAATCTCATTTTCTTCCCAATCGTGAAAGCTATTCAACCGTGAAGGACTTAAGGCTATCTCCATGTTTAGCATATCTCCGACACTATATCCGAGCTGTCATCACATACCAGACCCTTGGTGAAATCACCCATATCGACTTTAACGATCCAAGAGATATCTAACATCACTTGATCATATATCGGGTTTCTAGTTCCATTCATCTGACCCATCACCATGGTATCACAAAACCAAAATATCGCAGCGGTCATCGAATCGCCACACGCTAGACTAAAGACACTCACTCGACCCATCCCAACACCAGGACCCGACGAAATCGTAGTCCGAAACCACGCGATCGCAGTRAACCCCGTTGACTGGAAAATACAAGACTGGGGATTTGCAATCTCTACATACCCCTCAGTGCTCGGCTCAGACGCCTGCGGAATCATCACCTCAATCGGCTCTTCTGTGTCAAAATTCAAGGTAGGAGACCGCGTCACCGGTTTCGCAGCCGTGATATACAACGACAAGATCGACCATGGAGCCTGGCAGACTTACACAGTACTGCGGGAGATCGCGACCATGAAGATTCCGGATGGGATGTCCTTTGAGGAAGGATGTGTATTTCCCATGGGGATGGCTACCGCGGGCATGGCACTGTTTGTTGAGTTGGGATTCCCGAGACCGCCGGAGACGATTGAAGGAGGACTTCTGGTTTGGGGCGCTTCGAGCTCGGTGGGTATGTGTGCTATTCAGCTGGCGAAAGTTCTAGGCTTGAAGGTATTTGCTACGGCGAGCATCAAACATCACGAGTATCTGAAAGCACTGGGCGCGTATGCAGTCTTTGATTACAACGACGTCGATGTTGTCGATAAAATCGTCAAAGCTGCCAAGGACGCAGACACACCATTAAAATTTGCCATCGATGCAATCAGTGAAGGCAGCACTCCCAAACAGTCCTCCGACATCCTCCTCTCTTCCGGTGGCAGCGGAGCAAAGATGGTAATCCTTCTCCCCTGGCACGAGACATCCCCTAAACCTTCAGGCGTCGAACTCTTCCAAACCGAGGCCGCGCAGACCGGAAAAGACCATGCCGAATTCGGGGCCTGGCTTTTCAACGATTTTCTCACTGGAGCTTTACGAGATGGGAGCATTGTTTCAGCGCCGCAAGTTGAGATTGTGGAGGGCGGTATGGCTGCGGCTCAGAAGTGTTTTGATATGTCTAAGGCGGGCGTTAGTGGGAGGAAGCTTGTGGTCAAGGTGGAGTAGATAGGTTCTGATGATCTGGGGTCTGCTGATATCCGATTCTATATATTTGCAGAATTTTAGAAGTCGTGAGTCGTTATTATTACGACTACGTCCACTTGCCTCGCTAAGCTACCCCTTTTCATGCCAACAATGCAGTGACCGACTTCAACAGGGTTAATTTTTATTGGGACTCCAGATACATTGTTATCATCAACCACTCCCACTTCCGTGTCCATTGACTTCGCTTTCGCGATGGATTTTGCTGACTTTTGCAATAAGTGGAAAATTTTGGACACATTATTCAACGGTTTAAGCGAGGTTCTATTTATTCAAAATTGGCGATGCAGGCCAAAACGAAAATGATGGTGGGCTACCACCTCTTCAAACCCCGAGCTTTTCAAATGCAAAGATGATTTTCCATCTGGAGTTGTGTAATTTGAGGTGTGGAAAGTTGGATAGCCTTACCTGTCATCAATCATCCCACATCGAATTATCACGCAAACCCGGGGAAGGCACGAGAACCTGCCGTTTTCATCAAGGTACGCGGCTTGAGTGTCCAGGGTACATTATTGAAACAAATGGAGAATTCAGATATACAAATGCACAAACAAGCTGCGTGATTGTTGTTCATAAAGTCCTATGTCATTACTACGTGATGAAAGTGATTCCGCAATCGTAGGTGTACTCCTCGAACGCCATAGCTCTCCTTAACCCAAGAATAAAAGCCTGAATATCATCATCGGCGACCACTGAACCCCTATTTACGTCCCCTCGCCAGGAGCTTTTCGCCCAACTCAGCAACAGCATTTCCCCATGTTAATTCTGTTGATGTGGTCTTCTCTTCCACAGTATTACCACATCGATTGAGGAGGAACTCTCCCATCTTTGGCTCATTGAATCGCTCTCCGTAGACAACTGAAGCACTATATGCTATTTTAACATCAATACCATCCTCGCCGCTCTGGCTACTTAAATAGATAGAAAGCTCCACCTTGGTTGTCAGTGGTGCAATCAAGAGTGATGATCTGATTGCAATAGAGTTATCTGATGTCTTGGTGATTTGAGTTGGGCAGCTGATGTTGAGCCCACGGAATTCATCAACTACCGAGCACGCCTTGTTCCAGGAGACACTGACACAATGAAGAAGGTCTTTCACCTGTGTTTGCGCTTGTGGCAGCCCCCGAATGTGATCACGAAGGCCCTGGAGGAAGAACTCTTTTTCGGCCGTTAAAGGTTGAGCATTGAGTTCCCGGTTGGCACCGATATACCAGAGGTCGAGACGAYTATTGGAACGTGATCGAGGTGAGTTTGAGCCGATCGATAAGAACGAGGCAGCATCAAAGACAAGTTCAATGTCCTTGCGGTATGTCATTGAAGTCGTAGTACCAGACACACCAGTGATAGTCCAGCCATGCGCTTCTTCAATCGCATCAACTTTAGCTGTTCTAGTGTTAGCAATATTTGAATCAAGGTGAGAACTGATTATTACCCTTTAGAGAGCTGATCTCTCCGGTTGTCCACCCCCGGCATTCCTCTCTTATAGTCTCGGCTTCCTGGATGTCGTCCAGACAGACTTGCTTTCTTTCCGCGCTAGACTTGAGTTCGCATTCCTTTCCTTCTAGCTGCTTCTGGAGTTCTTGAACGAGCCTCTTCTTCGTCTCAATGTCAGCATCTACGGCGATCAAGTCCTGTCGAGCTTTGCTGAGCGCTTCGGGATCGCAATTCGCAAGATCCTCGGCTGCCGATTGGAGATCACTTTCCTCCAGCTCCAATGCCTCGGCTTCCTGGGCAAGCTCAGGAAGAATGGAGCTGAGCAACGCGTATTGGCTGTCTAATATCTCCTCATCCTCGATCATGCCTTCGCCTGTCTTGAAGAGACCCTCTTTTAGGGTGCCAAGAAGAGTCATTCGCCAGTCGTACCACATCTCCTTGCTCAATAGTCTCGCATGAGTCTTCACGTTCTTGAGTTGATTATCCATGACGACCTTGATGTCTGGTGTTGCGGAAATGTACTCGCGGAAAAGTGGAGGATTCTCTTCGAAGGTTTCACTCTCAATTTCACGGACAGTCTTTCGGCCTTCAGAGATGTAGCTCTTGAGCTCGTGGCAAGCGTGCTGGAAAAGCTCGAGCATAGGAATTGTGGCGGCTCCAGCAGCAATATAGTCTTCGAGCGATATATCGACTTCATCTTTTAGACTCCTCGAGTCTGCGGCCGATCTTGGTGCCATAGTATGCCGCCTCTTAGTGGCAGTCAGCTCCATGAACTGGATGTTTGTCATATTCAAAAAGTCTTGGAGCTGTATGCGCTCATCCTCAAAACTCTCCCCGTGCATTTCGGGCTCTTCGACGGCTGGTTTCTCAATCAGAGGAGCCACGATTTGGCCAGCGAGATTAGCTTCGGCATCCTTGAAGCGACCTTGACTACGAGGAGTGGTAGGTCTGGCCTTGTTCGGTGTCGAGTTTGTTGGTGTGACGAGAGACTGCRATGATTCTTCGAGACTCTTCCGGGCAGTGCGAGTCAATCGACCAGTTGTAGTCTCGGACTTAGACGGTGGCCCTTGAAGTTTAACATTCTTCACAGGGCTTCCTTGATGATTTTTCAGACGTTTCATTCCGCCTTCATCATCATCATCATCCTCGTCGTCCAACTCAGYCGGTCTCTTGCCCAAAATCCCCTTTGCGGCCCCTACATGCAAACTTTTCCGCGGTTTTGCAGGYTTCTTCTTCGGCGTTAAGCTTTGGATCATCTCTTTCAAGTTCAATGTAGCGTCCTTCTCATCTTCCCCTTGATTAACCTCCCGCTCAAGGATGCTTCGTCCATTTTCGCGGTCCTCGTCCTGTTCGCGCTCCCTGTCAATTTCTTGCTCCATTGCACGAGGGTCTTCGAACCGGACACCACGAACAAAGTCATCAGGTTGGCCAGGGGTAAAAGATTTTGCTTGTTCGCCGATTGAGACTCGTCGATCGAGCAGAGCGGCAACACGAGGTGAACCAAGACCTTCGCGATCAAGCCCAACGCCTGAAGATCGCCTCTTCTGAGGAGATAACACAAAGCTTGGGGTAGTAGCTCCAAGCTTGTCCTTCTGGAACAATTTGTTAGGAGTGGCTAGTTTCCTGGATTTCATGGATCCGGGTGATGATGCGGCGGCTTGAAGCTGATCTTTGAACAGCTTTTTGGGAGATGCTGAACGAATTGTAACATTTTTAGATGGAGGCGTCTTGCTATGAACCGTGGGGCAGGCTGGTTGTGGAGTTAATTGCTTGGAAGGTGTTGCTGGTTTTTTGATGGGCGTACTGCTATTTGAAAGTCTCGATTTTGGTGTGGTRGATTTCCTCGCCTCTGTGCTGCGTCGTAATCCCTTTCCACGGAATCCAGTCAAACTTGGGCTGCCAGTCTCGGAAGCAATCGTATGAACCGGGCCGACAGGCTTTGGAGGAGAGCTAAGTATGACTTCTGCGCGGAATGGGGAGCTAGCCATATCCGACTCCAATTCCATGACCTTCTTTGCTTGAGCACGATCACCGGGGCTTGATTGCAACTCTAATATACCACCAAGCGCAGTTGTCATTTCCATTCGGGCTGTGACATCTTGGAATTTAGGAGGTGACTCTACGATAGGAGGCATGATACCGCCCACAGCAGTAGTCATATCCATAGCTTCATCTCCAAAAGTCGAGTCCAAACTTTCCCTTGCYAGCCTTGTCTGTCTTTTCCGAGCAGGTAACGATTGTCGACGCGWTTTCGTTGTGCTAGTTCCTTGTGGTAAAACGCCTCCAACAGCTGTTGTGAATTCCATGGTCATATCCTCGTCTTCGTCTGAGTCAGCTGGTTCGTGGGCAGACTGTATTCCACCAACGGCTAATGTTAAGTCCATCGTCTCGTCGCCAGCCGACGAATCCTCGCTCACTGACTTCCTACGAGTGCTCTGACGAAGAGCCGGCGCCCCAGATTTAGGTCTCGATCGAGTAGCAGAAGCATCATTTGAGATAATTCCTCCGAATACGCGTGTAACATCCATCGACATTTCGTCGTCATTCTGCTTTTGTGCAGGAATGATACCTCCCATAGGTCGTGTCATATCCATGGTGATATCCATTGGCACGTCATCTCCGTCAGATTGATCATTCTCTGGAGAGGCATAGGCTTTCGACGACGGTGCGAAAGGATCGACGTTTTCCTGATCATCCTGGGACTCCAAACTGGTCAAAGGYGCAGGCTTGTTGAAAGGAACAAATGATGCTACCACTTCTTCGGTCTCTTCTTGCTCTCCGTTTTCGTCGAAGTCAATGCCTTGGGTTCCCGCTTGGCGTGCCGCTTCTCTGAGAGCTTCATCCAATCGACTACTAGATCCTGAACTTGAAGCAGATTTCATTGAGGCCACCGACATATCGGTAACCTCTCCGGCGTCTATGCTCATCGCCGTTTCATCGCCATCATCCGAGTCGCTGTTAGAATTGGAGCGGATATCAACATCGTCATCCAAGACTTCGTCAGCATCACCGGCCGAGCTACCGCTGAAAGGACTCGAAGAAAAGACTTCATCATCGTCAGGATTGTTAAAATTCATCGGGGGTATTCCTGAGCTTCGTCGGCGCTTTTTCTGATGTAAGTTCCGCTGATGTGCTGGACTGGCTGAGGCGGTCTCCTCTTCAACTTGCTCAGGAGGCGTTGACGGGGGCTCTGATGGATCTGAACTTGGAAGTCCGGGAGTTGGCGGTCCATTTGATATCGATGATGCTCGTCTGGTCGAGTTTGTCGCATTCGACGATGTAGTTGAATCCTGATACTCAACGACTACATCCCAAGTATGTAACGTAGCCTCTGGTGCAAAAGACACTCGGCGGTTCGCCAACGACTTTCTCCTAGCATCCCGTCTAGACGTGACTTCTTTTTCCATCTCTTTCCTCTCCAGCTCTTCACGCTCTCGCGCTGCAGCTTGTTGTTCCTCTTCTGTCTTTACCGTCACGCGAGTTTCATTATTAGTTGGCGTCTCGCCCACCTGAAATGGATTAGGAAGACTATTCGATCCAGAGATATCTGTGGGCCTGGGATTCGAGGTAACTAGATTGCCGGACTTGTTCGCGGATGGCGGGGTAGCTTTCTTCGGGCTTTGCTTGCGTTTGGAGATGTGGGCGGGAATCTCTCGTAGTGGTGGCATAGTTGGTTTAAGAATTGATTTGGGAGCTGGCGCTGTAATTGTAGCCAGAGACTGCACTCGAATCAGTATTCTGCCAAATAGCCGCTCCATACTGACAAGACTTACTTTGCGACGATTCCCATTCGTATTTTTGAGCGCATCCAATCCACCAGGACCTATACTTTTGCTTCTAGATTTCTTCAGCGGTTTCTCAATCGGCGCCCTCTTTCCCTTTGCCAACGCAGTAAAGTCAGTGGTCATATTCTCCTGGTCCATCGTGCCGGTCGACGGTATGCTTCCCAAAGATTTTCGCGACTTGGGACGCGCCGCTGGAAGTGTCATCTCCTCTCGCGAAACCATTGTGAATTATGAATGTGCGAGCAAGCCCTAATAGCTACCCAGATAAGGCAGTGTCCAAGAGTTGCGCATCGAGTGTCGAATGTAGTGGTGTTAGGTTATCCCAAATTCTCCAAAGATGCCATTGGCAAGTTCTCTCGTGTAAACAAACAGGGGAGCAGGCGCGGTGCGGCGCGTCGTGGGACTATGATGCCTGAGGCAGAAGCGTCAAAAGCCAGGCTTCACATGCGTAGCGCAAGGATGGATTACTTAAGCTAGAGCTCACCATTCCTCGCTCACGTGCCCCACGAAAATCTAAGCGAAAGTTGAGAAAATTACACACAGCGCTTCAAGCTTCTCCCACGACAACCTCGACTTTTTGCGACTTCGACACCACGAACCGCGAACATGGCCACCGAACTCACCGTGCAATCGGAGCGCGCTTTCCAGAAGCAACCTCACATCTTCCTCAACGCCAAATCGAAGGCAAAGTCCCGGAGAGTTGGCAAGGGAGGGCGAAGATGGTATAAGGATGTCGGTCTGGGATTCCGTACACCAAAGACCGCCATTGAGGGAAGCTATATCGGTATGTCTACTCTGTGCGCTATGAGAGAGTCTTTATAGGGTGGCGCTGGGATACGATTGCTTTCCACAAAAAAAACTATCGAAGAGCTTGGGCGGGGCTGGAGCATAGAATATGGGCGCAATTAAGATCAGGCGCGTGTACGAAAGAGAACTCTCAACTGACATCATTGTTCGACAGACAAGAAGTGCCCATTCACTGGCCTCGTCTCAATCCGTGGCCGTA
Organism: Chaetoscypha palmicola; assembly: GCA_003988945.1. Classification (NCBI taxonomy): domain Eukaryota; kingdom Fungi; phylum Ascomycota; class Leotiomycetes; order Helotiales; family Helotiaceae; genus Chaetoscypha; species Chaetoscypha palmicola. The sequence continues at coordinate 7,891 of QYAH01000713.1, forward strand.
TCTTGACCGGTACCGTCGTTTCCACCAAAATGCACCGCACACTCGTTATCCGCCGAGAATACCTCCATTTCATCCCAAAATACGCYAGATACGAGAAGAGACACAAGAACTTGGCCGCGCACGTTTCTCCGGCTTTCCGTGTCCAAGATGGTGACCAGGTCACAGTTGGACAATGTAGACCATTGAGCAAGACTGTATGTGATTCGCCTATAAAGCGCGCCCTGAACTTTTGATTCGGCGGACCTTGAACATCATATTGTGGGGAAAAKTACTGATACGAACTCTACAGGTCCGATTCAACGTCCTCCGTGTGCTCCCTCGAACTGGCAAGGCTGTGAAGCAATTCAGCAAATTTTAAAAGGGTTTCTTTGGGATTTTTCATGGTTGCATGGGGTTTGTTGTTTGTGAGGTCGTATCAGAGAGCTTCGAGCATTTGGGAATCGACCGAATGGGCATGGAGACAATGTGCATTAGCTACAGAGAGTACATGAATGCAACAAACATCCAATGACCAGGGTTCAGACCGTTTTGGGTGATGCTGACAGAGCTCCAAAGGCGCGGGTAGCAATGACTAACTACTAGAACCACTATCGAATCGTACCGTACATCTTATTTGCCAGCCGACATGTCTGCGACCAATTCCTGTCTTTTCGCCTGCTTCGACCAGGGCCGAGCCTTGAGGGGTAGTTCATTGTTTCCCAAAGGATACCTCAGAGCTGTCTACGAATTTTCCGAGGTCCAGGCCGCAATCATTCTTATCATAGCCATTGGGATGGAGCAGTCTCGACATTCGATCCATTATGCGGACGGATTTTTTTTTCTTCGTGGCCAATATGTTCACTACGACGGGCATGGGAAATATTTGTCGCCATAGTTCGAGAAACTGGTGCCGATGTTCCTTGTTCACGTACTTCTACGGACTGGAAGGAGGCCCAAATGAGATACACCTAGCTTCTGCAGTAGCTCTGTGGAGAACGTGTTGCATGGTCTTAGCGGAACAGACTGGATACCTATCACTGGCCGTAGTTTCTACCTGCGAGCATGTCGAGGTAGTAATGATTCATGTTGCACAGCTCTAGCGAATCACAATTTCGAAAGATAACTCATGGTGTAGTCTTGCGTACCGCACGAGTATGCTCCCTCTTCTGCACCAGCTTCCTCTTCAATGATTGTATGATTAGCTTTCCAAGCCTGGAACGGAGTTTTATACGGTTGAAGCTCACGAACAACCCAGAAGAACAGTCATGTGGGTTTGATAATTGTGCTTGAGATGATAGATAGGACGACACCGAGTAGGACTAATCACTGAAGTATTCAAGTCAATTAATCTCTTTTCACACCCCAGACGAGATATTATAAGTCTACCTTTTTTTACAAGATATATCGCACCTACTTACTAGTCGCTTCCTATTTGTAGAAGCGTGCTCGATAAAACCCATACTAGAAATGTGTGAAGGACAAGCGTGAGAAAGAATGTTGAGAAATCGAAATGCGGCACTAAAGGAACAGAATTTGTACTCAGCTTTTGTACATCGAGAGAAGTTTATTTTTTGCTATAGATGCGGGAGCAAGACCTCGCATTCGACAATACACTGGATTCGCAATTTTGGCAATGCGTACAACGCTACGCTACGAAAAGCTAGGATACACTTGCCTACGAAATTCGAATGGTGGGTTTTATGGTCCGGATCTGTCATGTCGGGAGACAGTACCGATGGAAGCTATCTCAGGATATGCATTTGTGCCGGGATCGAGACTCAACGACAAGGAAGCTGCACAAGTCCCCATCTAGTTCTACGACGAACTCCTCCCGCAACGAGCATATTCGGGCTTCGTGAGACCATTGCGCCTGGATGCGAAAAAGCCTCTCCAGTCTCGGGTTGTAGCTGTGTCAGTACCAGCCGACGGCTTCCACTCTTGATTGCATTTAGACGAATATATCTGCGATAGATCCATTGCTGCGACAAACGGACAAATCACTCGGAAGATGGGGTACGGTCAGAGAGCAGCGTCTGAAATTGTACGAGTACCGATGGGATGCTGAGAATGACCTTCGCCATGGTGGTATAGGTTATTTGTCGCGGTGGAAAGAACATAAGATTGCCACCGAGTCGCGGTTTTGGCCCAGATCGGATTACGTAAGCAGCACCTGCAAAATCGATCCATCAGTCTCCTTCATAGGCCTCTTTCTAAGTTAAGTTAATTAAGTACTTAGTACTTAAGTAATTAGAAAACACTAGTGCTTTACGTTTATCTCTTTGTATCTTTGGGCTTGGTCTCCGTCTCGTTGACGATGTCTCCGCCTGAACGCAATTTCGAGCAAAAGCAGCTAAGTATTTAAGTACTTAAGTACTTAGTACACACCTCTAGCGACCAATTTACAGTTCGCGGTGAACACCTCGACATGTATACCGGAAAAGACATCACAGTCAATCCACACAATTTTTAGTTAGTATAACACATTTTATCGTCTCCCAAAACACATTTCTAATTTGGTTTACTTGACTCATTCGTGCTAAAGACGTTAGCGCAATCATTCGTGCTAAAGACGTTAGCGCAATATTTAGATGTCTAGTTTGTCATTTTTTAGTCCTCCGCTGTTGAAATAATGCTTACTAAGCCTGTATGACCGTGCGCAGTGCAGAGACTTACACTCAAATCTGTACTGTAGTTGCTTCTATCATTATCAATAAGATATCTATACACACACACTTAATTCTTAACAGATTAGAAGTCTCGTCGCCGTCTACTAACTTGCTACTATTCAGAACTTCACTCTACTATACAAACCTCTTTAACCCCTCGATTAACGTAATAGCTAATATTCTTAAAGTTACTAAATTTATTACTCTTAAGGAGGGAAAAGTTCCGCTACTTACTAGCGATAACTATAGCTAATAGGTATAAGGAATAGAGATAGCTCTGTCCGCTAATAGAGCGTATAAAATAGTCACGAGAGAGGAGATCGAGCCTGTTAGCGTACCTCTAGTAGCTAACTATAACTTACGTAAAGTTATTATACTCTGTCTCTTAAGTGCCTCTATACTAACCACGTTCTAGTCTTATATTAAGGAGTCCTCTAGGAATTAAGACCCTACTAGGATATAGGATAATTATAAAGTGTTTAATAAGTTAACTAACGCTGTCTTTATTAATAGAGCGAGGGAGGATTTCTACGCCTTAAAGTTTAATCTAGGAAAGGAGAAAATACGTTAATTTATAGCTAGAATATAAATATACTAAACTAAGCTTACTAAGGCTTATAACGCTATCTCGAATACGGATATACTCTTACGTCTTCTTAGATCTCTCCTAAATAATCCTTATTAGATATAGACTAAGACCTTCTATTAATAAGGTCGTTATAACCTAGAGTAATTAATTATACTCCTATAGACGTGTAAGCGTAACAACTATCTAGACCCTATCGCTAATACCGCTAAGTCTACTAATA
>QYAH01000719.1:0-13127 GCA_003988945.1 Chaetoscypha palmicola
ACGCGGCTTAGGCTTTCCTAGAACGTGAGAGATATAATACTTTTAGCTATAAAGAGATATATAAGTCCCTACCCTAACTCTTTAGGGAGATATAAAGCCGCGGGAAAGTTAGCTCGACGTTAAGAGTTATACTAAATCTTAGAGTAACGTTCGACTACCTAGTCAACTATATACTCTAATACGTAGCTCGAAGCGGTACCCGCCTATAGCTTTCTCGCACCTTTTACCGAAGGGGGAGGATTATAAGATATAAATCTAAGATCTGAGTTATACTTATTATAATAGAGCTCTTTAGCGACTAGAGTTAGGCGTATTCGAAGCTTATTCTTACTAAGATAGTCAAGGAAAGGCTCGTAATAATATTAGCTATTCGCTAGGTGTCGCTATTTAGACCTAATTTGTTCTCGCTATAGGAATTCTAATAACTTCTAGGTAGTTACTCCTGTTCCTATTACTAGATCTTCTATAAGCGAATCGAGGTCCTAGACCTAGGTTAGCGTGTTATTAGTAGTTTGATTTATAGACTATTACGCTTTCCTATAAGCCCTTAACAACGGTAATTCATTTCGTATACGCTTAATTATAGAGCGAGATATCTTACTTTAGGCAGACTTTATAAGTTCTAGAGTAGCCCTACTCTTATTGTCGAATAACTAAAAAGGTAAAAAGATTAAGCTACGGCTTCGCTAATCATGTCTATAACCGCTACGCCCTATCCGCTACTAGAGGTCTAATAAGTCTATAGAAATAGGAATACTAAATATAATAATAAGTTTAACGTCCTTAATATTAATCCCTATCCCTAGGGAGGTAGTAGCGACTATAATTCGACATATAGAATCCTCCTTCTAGAACTCGTCAAAGCGGACTTACTAGTCGTACGTAGTATAATTAGTATTAAAGGATTAAATAATAGAGGCGATATTAAACCGTATATTTCCTATTAAAGTATACCTTTAAGAGCTAGTTAAAGACTATAGAAGATAGAGACGTAGCTACTATATAAGTTACCCCCCCCTCTTAATCTTGTCTAGGAAGACAATTGTCTTCGGAAGAGTTTCTAGCGTTAGTTAACCCGTAGACGTTACTTTCTCGATAAGAAAATAGAGTAGATTAAACGATATAAGCTGTCCTCTCAGGATCCGAGCTATACTAATTAATATATTAGGTCAGTTAATAGATGTTTATAAGATCTATGTCTCCTAGACTAAATTCCTAAGCTTTCGAAAGCCAGCCTTATAAAGTACAAATTACTTAGCGATCTCATCTAGTATAGTAGAATAACTAAAGAATATAATACGCCGTGATAGAAATGTATAAAGTTCCCCTAGGGCGGTAAACTTTATATAGAAATCCTACTACTACTTAACTAGATAACATTTATCGATTATAACTATTCTAATCCTCGATATAAACATAGGGTCTTTTAGCGTACTACGAAAGTAGTCTAATAAGGCCTGCTCAGGGCTTAGTAATATATAGGTAAACTCGCCGCGACGTATATGGGATAGGAGAGTAATATCTGTCCTATAATGTTCGGAATTTAAAACACAGGGTCTTATGCTAGGAATTTTCTCGATATCCCTTATTTACTCCTTACTAAGCTTATTTAAAGGGATTATCTAGAGAGTAATCTTCCTAGTTAACACTAAATAAGTATAAAGTATCAAGCTTTTACTAAAGCTTATAGTAGTAATATAGACGATGTCCCTATTATAGAAGATTAAACACTAAAGAGTATAAACTTACTCTTAATATAAGGTATACCTATAACCTAGATATATAATCGCGAGAATCTTAGTAAGATAGGCGACGACGAATACCTCTTAGAACTCGATAAAGGACTCCTAATAAAACAAGTCTATATATATAGGGAGCGAAATGATATTATAGTCTAGTATTTCGCGAAGCAGCTCTTATAGTAAGAGGCTCTTTATAATAGCTACTCTAGCCTCTGCACGGCGCTTCTTAGATTTCGTCCCTCTACGGTCCCCGTGCCTACTATTCACCGGAAGACTAGACATTATATTCCTACGAGGGGATAAAGGGGGATAAAGGGGGACGAAGGGGGAGGATAGAAGCGTAACCTGAGTATCGTGTACCCGAGATGTCGAGGATAGAGTGATAGGTTTGACTAGTAGGGAGACAAAGGGAGACGAAGGGGGAGGATAGAAGCGTGACCTAAGTGTCGTGTACCCGAGATGTCGAGGATAGAGCGATAGGTTTAACTGGCGGGGAGATAAAGGGGGACGAAGGGGGAGGATAGAAGTGTGACCTAAGTGTCGTGTAGTATACACGAGATGTCTAGGATAGAGTGATAGGTTTAACTAGCGGGGGGATAAAGGGGGACGAAGGGGGAGGATAGAAGCGTGACCTGAGTGTCGTGAGTAGTTAATTTAATAGTAGCTAGGCTAGAGGGGGGACAAAGGGGGAGGAAGGGGGAGGATAGAAGCGTGATCTAGTAAAACAAGACACCTAGCAAAGTACGCCACGGCTACGCTAGGGAGGAAGGGGGAGGATAAACGCGTGATTTAATAGTATAGTAGTATAGACTATAGATAGAGGGACTAGCTATAGGATAGTAGATAGCTAGTAGGTTATTATAGTACGTATATTTATTCACGGTATTAGACGCGTCTAATTGCGGCTATATAAGAAACGCGATTTTAAAAACGCGAGGCTATACTTAGGTAGAAAGGTTAGATGAGAATAGACTGAAAATTTATATATAGGTGAAACTGACTAATATCTATAATCTATACTAACACGCGAGTTATACAGATGGTTTTTAAATTAGCTATAATTAATTAAACTTTTAGAGGTGGTCGAAAATAGCACTATATAAGCGATTTCCGTACTAAAAGACCTCAGACTCTAGGGAAGAAAGTACTAGGGGTATAGGGCGCTTTACATCAATATTACCAAGAATTAGGACGTGCACCTAGGAAATAAGCCGTACACCCGCCTAAGGTCAGGGTTACGGTATACCGTACGACCCTCATCCCCTAGTGCTTTCTGACCGAAAAAGAGTATGATTTATGAGATAACTCTCCCCGGGCCCGAGGACGGCACCACATGGGCAGTTCATCCAATACAAGAACTATTCGGTTTCCCGCCAGCTCCAAGAACGACTCAGACGTCAACATCGCTTCTCTTGAGTCTTGACGCCGTCGATATCGTGAAATGCAATCGCAGAGCGTCTTGCTGCTTGATCCAGTATTTGAATGTACCGACGGTCAATGTGCCTCGAAGTTTTGGCAAAACATTATGTTACGTATACTGTACAACCAATTGCTGCGCGATGCACCGGAATTCTCGAGGTCTCGTTCTGTAGTTACAGCAAGAGTGCGGCCGTCCCGACCAGGGCTGAATTAAGCTACACAGGGCCAATGATAGCAGACGCAGACGCTGTGCTGTACTGAACTGGCCTGCCTGGACTGGATCTTGACGCTCTAGTACCTTCCAGAGCTTACGCGTAGATCCAAGCTAATTATTGAAACGTATAGGATTACCATTTTTATCACTGAAGGGGGTTTCCCACAGCGGACACAACTTGAGCAAATTATCACTCTAATATCAAGCTCACCATGGAGCACGCATGGGCTTCATGATCTACCCTACAAGTCGCTGCTATTACAGTAACACCAATCCCGCGTCCGAATCGAAAAGCGTACTTCGCCTCCTCTCTTCGCTGTCAGGTCCACCTCAAGTGGCGCTTTCGTCTAGTCCTGGGCTTTCAGACAACCATATTCTATTGTTCAAAGTTCTTGGATATTCTGATTTCAAGGATGACGCCAAGTGGTCGATGGGCCATTGGATATGACCCGAGTCTGTTTGGTACCTGTCAGCAAGGCTTCCTTGGATGACAAGTGGTGGCCAACTCTGAGTGCGGATCAAAATATGCAAGGAATCAGGAAAAAGAGAATGGAATGATGCACCACCAGAACCTCCAGAACCCCAATAAGTCCTGGGTTCCGCCACTCAATTGTTACAATGCTCGTATTTCTATCCAAATCCAAGAGACACAATCTTCGTGTATCTTGAAATGTTCCCTGAACAATCTCGCGGCCTACTCCTTGAGTATTTTTAGAGACAAGCAACCAGAAGGAGCCCTATATCTAGATTGCGGGTAGCTGCGTTAACAAAACTTGGCAAAGCGGATTTTGCACTTTGAAATGGACCTGTGGACCTGTTCGAATACGAGGTTTACGAGATACAAGCAATGGCCGGTGGTACCGTCATGCGTAAATGCAAGAAATCTTCCGTTTTATGACGCTTTCGTACAGCTCATCCCCTTTGTAATTCCAGGCTATCCCCGAAATCGCAAATAGACCATGTAGCACACGATGCAAAATGGTCCCTCATATTTACAGATATCTCAGAAGTCTTCAAGTCACTCGTCTATGTGGACAGCTAAACGGACGTCACCGACTTGAGGTCTACCTCTCAATGAGGTGGATACACAAATACCATGATCCCCAGCGGCATCAGAATCATTGTATATAATGAAGTCCATCGCATTCTAACTGTTGCTCATCACTCAATCACGGTCACTCATTCCTCGTTTCTCAGTAATCTTCGCTCTACACAACCACAGTCGCTTCATCCCACACTACAAAACACAATCTATCATAATGAAGTCAGTCATCGCGCTTTCTGCAATTGTAGCCCTGGCTACTGCGGCCGATTTGCCAGCGCCAGCAGGGCCATTCACTCTGGGAGCATTCAACCCAAATATTGGGTGGGGAGGAAAAGGGATCAACGCAAACGGTGGCTCTTTTTGGATCGGGAAAGAGCCATCAGCAAACTGCCCAACAATCGAAGGTCTCGATTGCTCCGCGTTCCCAGGTAGCCAAACTGTGCTCACCGGTGGCAATGACACTTTGTTCTTAGATGTCGCTGTTCCCGGAGGTCAGCAAGGTATATCTGGAACCTCAATCATAATTTTTACCTACTTACATTATATGTAGTATATGTCAGTGCTAATGGTGCCTTGGGATATACACCCCCTCACACAAGCTACCAACCAGCAGCTTCGTTGACAAATGGCTTTTTGCGATTTCAGTCAATCAGTGGGGGTGCTCCGGTACCAATGAATTTCCAAGGGAACGGATTTGCTGCTTGTGTCGATAATGCAACAGAGACGGAGGTATATAAGATATATGCGTCTGCTGTTGGATCCGTTAGCGACTGCAATCTTTTCCAAATGAGAACTTACACATCAGGTGGAGTCGATGCTTGGCAGTATTGATCGTCTTAGGTGGAGGTCGAGCAGAGGGTGACTGTGTTTGAAGCTGAATCGTATGATGGGTTTGATTCCTGCGACTGCGGCTGGTATAGATGAGCGTTTATTTAGCAGAGATAACCATCTATTCAAATTCTCTGATCATTTATTACAGTGTGGACCATCTGCAAAGTACCTCTCAGTACTGCTGTCCAAATAACTTGGACTTGGTGATGGCGATGGACTTCTCTTCCCTTTCTTCCCAGTGGTGTTCCACTGTTGTCCCGATTTTGTCGAATCCTTTCAATATCTTCCTACCGCTTGTTCCTAAGACATTTTGCTTCAAATTAATTCAGGTTCGGCTCCCAAAATAGATTTCGCTTGTGAAAGTGAACTCAGTATTTGACTAGCATATGTTATATTCCTACAACAATCATCGATGTGCTATGCTAAACCTGCTCGATGAAGATGGTAGATGAAAAAGGTCATGCTTTTCTATACTCAAACCGGTCGACTGAAAGGTTTGGAATGGATGATACCATTTGCCATCCTCGCAGAGTTGGTTCGTCGGATCAAGTTTGGTTTTTTCTTCGCGGCAAAGGCAGTCTGTCCTTGACGTATTCCAGCTTCAAAAAATACTTGCTTAAATTGATGGAGGTCATCCCACCATGATCTATCTCCCTCAAACCTCTGTCTGGTCGTAGGGAGCTGCGACGATGAGCGTGAAGTGGTAAAGTCGACAGGCTCTTCTAGGTTATTTTTGTAGCTTTAATTTCTTTAGATTTTGGCTGCTGGTATTGGAGTCTGATAACTGTCACAATGTCACGAAATTGTTGGTGGAAACACCTTATTTCGTACTTGGTTCAAACCTGACATCAACAAAAAAAAACTCGATCCTCAGACTTATCATGCTATTCTAACTCCTGCCTATACCTACGCCTTCCACACTAGTATATCAAAAACCACAAAAAATTGAAAATTATCTTTGAGATGTCAGGAAAGTTAGTACTTATGGTAACCAGCCCTAAAATTGCCGTCACTTTATTTTCGTCTCGGTAAATGAGTCGCCATTCACGAAATATAGAACTAACCCTGCTACAATAGACCCCCCAAGCCAGATAAGTGTCTATCATCAAATTAGAGTATTCTACTTTTGACTTTGTCTTAGGAGATGATTTGGTTTACGTGCTGAACTGTTAAGTAAATCCCCGATATATTGGAATCCACAGAATTATAACAACTAGCCTACTGCATTTTGGCTGACTTTCGGAAATCCATGACGAAGCAGGGTAAAATATTCAAAGATTGTTGTTAGGGACTGTGGCAACTCCGACGACACTTAGGATTGGATGGATGCAAGGTATACGCAAGTGACATACGCACATGAAGGCAGCTGCTCGAGGCTCATGTTGAAGAAAAGCAGATGATGCTTAGTGAGAAATTTGCTATTAGTGAATAACGAGACTTGGGTGGTGAGAAGTGACTCACATGCTCATGTCCTCGGCCAGCTAAAAAACAAATATCAAAACGGCAAAAAGATGTTCTTGCCCTTTCGGGCCTTACTCATCCCCCCAGGAGCAGGACTCCGAAGAATCGTGTCTGGGGCCTCGAGCACTCCCGCACTGGAAAACAACCCCGTTGTGGGTTGAGTAGTAGTGCGAATTCATGACCACCGAAGTAGCCGACCACCTTTCGGAGGAATTGAAAACTTTTCTGCTTTTTTAAATTATAAAGAGCGTTTATAGGCCGGAATACTGCCGAGCCTCGTTTAACGTTATGGTTAGCGAATTTCCTTGATTCACCAGAAGATATTGGCTCACCTTGAACGAAACGCACTACCTATTCGCACAACACAGTACGGACATGAAACTGGAACGTGGGGTACTTAGACGTGTGGCGAAAGATGATAGTGAGCTAGCAATGTGCTATGAAGGATTTTCTTTTTACTACCACAATGACTATATGTGTCGAACTCTTTTCATTCTCGATTCATTAACGAGAGGCGAGATATTTTGATATAGGACAAACCATACCAACACGATCTCACAAATAATATTCCTGACGCGAGAACACTTGTCATCCATAATTGATTATAATAAATTGAACCGCCGGTTGTGAAATAATCCAGTTCTTGTTTAGTTCTCACGGTAATTGCATTCATACTTGAAATCTCGAGTTTTAAATGGAAGTGATTTCGTCAAATTCAGTACTACTAAAGAGTTGCCACTTCATCGAGCGCCCGGAGCTAGCTAAATTCAATATCGGCTACATAAGGTGGAGAGGCGGAAGCAGTTGCATTTCAGTGGCAAAATATAGCTAAACAACAAGACTAGCGACAAAATCCACGAGGCGCAGACACTTGACTCTTATCTACTTCGAATCACCACAGCGCTACAGCCTAGATCATTCAATTGATGACTCACAAAGTCTCGTGTCGTAAGAATTCTTTAAGTTTCTATTAGACACTACCTTGCTTTAGCGTCTCTTCAGGCTTCGCCACGGACAGCCTTCCAGTTACATGTACGGAGATTTGCGAACACATCACTGCACACGTTTCCTAATAGCAGGTCGCTCTCTAGGGTGCCCGATAGAAGTGCTTCCGAGTATTGAGTTAAGACTGTGGCAAGGTCCATGACGACGCAGCCAATTCTACTGTTTTACTAGGCATTGTCTAGAAGTCCGACGAAACTGATCTAGATAGCCATATGAATTTGTAGGTCTGCTCGAAGGCAGACTGCCAAATACAATATGGCGAGCATAACTTCAGCGTAGGAAAATAACGATGAATTGCTTGCAGTCACCAGTGGAGATCTCGCTGTCAAGTTCATAATGTTGGATTGATTATCGCATGAGCACCGCATGCTGCCAACCCTATTTGTACAAAAACACCGGTATTCCCATCCCAAAACAACCCACTTGCATTCCTAGCAAGAAATTCGTAAAAGACATCGCAAACCAAGCCAGAACCATTTAACCTCCGAAACCGTAAAGAGTGCGGCCTTGTCTCTTGAGAGCATAAACAACATCGAGGGAAGTGACCTAGTCATCGATTAGCAGTGGTGGTGGAGAGGATAACAACGTAGCTTACCGTCTTTCGTTTCGCGTGCTCAGTGTATGTTACTGCATCTCTAATTACACCCTCAAGGAAGGTCTTGAGAACACCTCTGGTCTCTTCGTAGATCACTGGGAGACTGGTCAGCACATGAAGCTGCAGGTAAGGCGTTGGCGCGATGGATGAGGGAACTTACTGGCTGAGATACGCTTGACACCACCACGACGCGCAAGACGACGGATAGCTGGCTTTGTGATACCTTGGATGTTGTCACGAAGAATCTTGCGGTGGCGCTTGGCTCCTCCCTTTCCGAGACCCTTTCCACCTTTTCCGCGTCCAGTCATGATGAAGGTTGGTAGAGAAGAGGGTTGATTGAAGTGTAGTGGGAGGCGACGTTGAGTGGTTGTCGAATGATGTTGGCGGAATGATATGAAGTTCGGCTTGGATTGTTGTTGTGGTGCAGGAGGCCCAACATATAAGTAGCGTCCGACGCGCACCGCGTTTACAGATCACTGCACTAGCGATCGGCGCTAAACCAATTAAAGACTGCGGAGCATAACAGCTCAACGGCACATAATTGGCCTAAAAGACACGCCTCAAAAGTGGATTTCATGTGATCCATCAATCAGTCTATCGTAGTATCGTCCTTTCCAAGGTTAGTGTAACTTAGTGGTGCAGCGGCGCACCCCAGATATCAATCAGATATCAATCAGTCCTTTCACAGACGCTACGGTAGCACAATGCACACCACGCCAGAATCTACTATGGGAGAGAGAGATGAGTAAATCAAATAATGTAGTCTATGGCCCAATTCTCGTAAATACAATGTAAATATGCTTTCTCATTCCAAGTGGATAGACACGCGGCATTGTGCTCTCTGTACGGCCGCGGTAGCCCGGAGAAGAGGTACCTAGGTACTCTACATGTATCTGATGGTGCACATATGATACAATCAAATCCTGAGTCCGCAAGACTGTATAGTAATCCGAATTCACCGTTGAGATCCAGCTATACAAACTTGATATGAGTCATCTCGCCCTTTGTGAATGCATAGGATTGCTCCGAATACAGTAATACTCTATTCAATCCATCATTACTGCCTTGAAAGGTTCCGTATGTGGCTTAGTCTTTCTAGTTCCTGCCGTATGTTTCGCTATCTTGCATGAGTCTCGCTTCTGATTGGTCGAAATATTAACTTGCTTGGACGTGATTGCCGAGCGCTCGCTTTTCGCATGTTTGACTAGCGCCTGTGATCTGATCGGATGTGGAAGGCGCCCTTGTTACTTAAGTGAACTTCTCCTCCCACCCCAACTTTCTCTCTCATCCATCCACAACACATCTTCTCGACAACAATCATCCACTCTAGCGACCACCAACAACTTCCATCAATAGAAACAAATATCCACAATGGCTCGCACCAAGCAAACCGCTCGGTAAGTTTATCCTCATTCTCTTTTTATCTTCTGCATGCGCGTCATCGCCTTTGGTTCGTGACGGTCGCGATTTTCCACGATTGCGACCGTGGCGAATCTTGAGCCTCAACTTCGACGCGTCTCGCACAACAACACCACGCCACAATCTGGCAGACACATGCTAACATTGTATCCAGTAAATCCACCGGAGGAAAGGCTCCTCGTAAGCAACTTGCTTCCAAGGCCGCTCGTAAATCCGCGCCTTCTACCGGAGGTGTCAAGAAGCCCCACAGATACAAGCCAGGTATGTTTTGACAACGCGTCGCGCACTGGCATTGATATTCTAACATCTCCCAGGAACTGTCGCTCTCCGTGAGATCAGACGTTACCAGAAATCTACCGAGCTCCTCATCCGAAAGCTCCCATTCCAACGTTTGGTTCGTGAGATCGCACAAGACTTCAAGTCCGACCTCCGCTTCCAGTCTTCTGCCATCGGCGCTCTTCAGGAGTCCGTTGAGGCTTACCTCGTCTCCCTCTTCGAAGACACCAACTTGTGCGCCATCCACGCCAAGCGTGTCACCATCCAATCGAAGGATATCCAGCTCGCTCGTCGTCTCCGTGGTGAGCGATCATAGGTTCTGCATCTTTCTTCGGCTCTTCGAACGTCCACGGCAGACTCATCTCGACCTGGCATCGTGGTTCAAAGACGTGCTGTGCTTGTGATGGAGGAACAATACCGGGGACACTCGTGGGGTACTTAATGGTACGGGGTTTGGGTTTGTCAACGGTTATGGCATGGAGTTTTTATTTGCCAGGGAAATATGCTTTTTAAAGGGTGTACATTACGAAGCATCCCAGCCAGTGTCGGGCACTGAGCGATGGGAGCAATACAATCATGACTTTTCTGAAAACACATCTACCATTCTCTTTTCTGACTCGTGGACCATGACTTCTGTTATTTGGTTTTGCTATGTAATCACTGCACCCAACTTCCTTCCCGATGGCGACTTTCTACTTGTTGATTTCAACGCGTCGCTGTCTTGTTTGTCGTGACGCACACATGTGCTTCACTGCGCAGCCGCGATCCCTCCTGGCCCGTGATCTATTCCCAATGTACGCCGCTTTCTGATGATCACATATAATTTGCGCGCGCGAGAAACACCGATGCCCTTTAAAATACAGCCTATTCCGAACAACGAAGACCACCAAGCTGTTCAAAATATTCGAGGACGAAGCAAGTCCCCAAGTAAGTTGAGGGTCGCACATTGACTGCGCCATTTGTGCGTAAGACGAGGAAATTAAAGGTCTGATGAGCATGTGAATAATGTAGAGAGCACAGGTTGTGTTGATGAGACCATCATTATGAGGCTTGCGTGGACCGACTTTGCTACTTGATCATTTCCTCCGAGTTTTTCTACAAAAAGGCCTTGTGAGTTCGCGCTCTCGAGTTTCTACCAAGAGTGCTAGTCGCTACGCATGCTCTGTTGGTGGCGGCTGCTTGATATGCAGATACTTATATGTGATCATCTGTAGGGGTTGCCCTGGAGGTTCCAGTGATAAGTCTAGCACTAGCCGCACTTTCAGACGTGCTTTCATTTGCCCAAGTGGTCACAAGGAAGTCGGATATCCCATGAACTGATTACTCATTTCATGGTTGAGGTAAATTCTACATGGAATTGTACCATTCTGATAGCCAAGCTCTGGATCAAGCATCGGATCTGCCAGTGGAACATACCCCATCGACCCGAGCATTGTAGCGTTGAAATCCATTCCGTGGGACATGAGCTCTTGGCCTATGATTGGATCGATCGCAAAGGACCTCTGATCTTGTGGAGCCATCTCCAATTCTGAGATATTGGGATGAGTATGAACTGTGCCTTCAATCTTACTTCGGATACCGTTGGCCAGCGTCGACACGATGGTCTTGTAACATTGCGTAAGTACCTGGACACCTGATCGAGCGATCGTATTGGTTTCTTGCATAGCAGAAAGTCTAGAAATTCCTTCGTGCAAAGCAATGCATATCTATTTGCCATCGCTTCATTTTCGAGTAGGTGGTCCATGGTCACGGCGGAGAGATACAATCCTGCGTTGATGGTGAAAAATGAGAATCCATAGATCCGGTATTGATGGCTCTTAAGTTGCTTAAACTGTCGTTCTTGTAAATCTAAAACGTTCAGAGCCGCTTTGACACCAGCTTGGCGACTAAGGGCGTTGGCATTACTATGTGGGCGATGTAGCTCGACGAGGAAGGAAGTAGTAACAACTCCAATCTGGGCTCGTTCCGCTGCAAGCGTTGGGTGTATCTTGTCCCAGGAGGTGTCGGGGTTATACGGCTGGAGAGCTGGAGGCAGATTATCTGTCACGAATATGACTTCGTCGTGGAGTGATTGCACCTTTTGGTGACTCGGGATATCCGTACTGCCTGGGCTTGATAATAGCTCATCGTGTATTTTGTGACTTATCGCGTAATGGAACCTTTGTGTCGTATAGGAAGATATATATTCATGGCTCCCCACTTGGCAGCATGGGAATTCTCGAAGACAGATCTAATGGTATATCGCAATCAGTTGGTGGTTTCATCGTGCAATCTGATGCGTTGATAATTCGGACTCGACCCAGCATAGACTCATGTGGCTAGTAAAATTACTGTCAGTAATACTGTAGTTTAGATGCATGGTGCGTTTACGTTTGACGTAACTTCGGGAACTCATTCCGAGATTAATTTTCAAACACGATCAACAGGCTTCTGAAGACAGGAGAATGTGGTACGTTAGTAAATGCTTTGCGCTACGTATCTAGTATTCCGAGGTACTAAAAGGGGATTCTGGCCAGACGACGTTGGAGTAATCGAAACACATGATATGTCACTTGGAGTTTCTAGATGCCCGCGGGCCGATGCTTCGGGCAGACTTATATCACTCTATCACAACCTCCTTACTTAAGTACTTACTAACTACGTGAACTAAGACTTCTGTCACTACTCCATCCTCCCAATCTAGCCGGGTGTGCCCTTTCGTGGCTCATCCTTCAGAGCTCATCAAGCGGCCTTTTACGATTTGCAAGGTTCAAGTACTCTCTCGTTTTATAAAAAAGCTTTCTAGATTCACAACACACCATATGTGATATCTTTATAAAGCACGAGATATTACATCTTGACATTCGAAGATCATGGCGGAGCCGTTCTTCTTATTTCAGCTGCTTGTTTATGTTAACATTTAGCGAGCTCCGATGATGATTCAGTACGCACTCCTCAAGGTCTGATCTTCTTTGCGTGCGCTCAATTGATCGAGTGAAGTGACGTAGATTAACTTTATTTATATACTGGGAACGACCGACAACCAACCCTCTCGGGACAGTCAGGTTCCAACGTCAGGTTTCTGAGCGGTGAGCTTGATTTGGCGATTACCTAAGGCTCCATAGTAATTAGTATAGGGAT